>NTHP01000106.1:624008-636901 GCA_003416845.1 Oplegnathus fasciatus
GAGGTGAAACGTCTTCACAGACAAAACCAAAAATCCAGTTGCGTTCGATTCAATTTCCTTGAGATAATTATGACCTGGATGAATGAGAATATTCACAGGCTTAAATGATCATGCAGAAACTTAAAACAATGTCTGTCCTTCATAGGAAGGCCCATGAAGGCTGATAAATCTTTTCAGTTGCAGTTATCTTAGTCAAAGTTATTTTGGTGTACATATGCCAATCAAATTGAAAATTGAAATTAAAATCATGAAAATCTTTAAGACGAATCAGACATGACAAAACATCTAAAAGTTATTTTATTTTTATTTTATTTCTAATCAAAAAGTGAAAGTGTGAAGCGCACTCAAACCAAATCTGCAACTAATTGTTCTGTTGCTGCAGGCAAAACATTCATTGCATTCTCTACCTTCTGCAGTGATAAATTAGTAATTACCAGCACAAACATAAGCATGACAAGTAGCAGAGGATGGACCCAGAAATCTGATAGTTGTGGGGTTGTTGTGTTGGCTTGTTGACTGTGGTTTGTAGGGTATGGTTATCAATGAAAGCGAATAGGATGGTAATTCAGCAATTTAATTGAATTTGTATCACTACAAGTCATTGATTGACTAATTGAAGTATCTTGGTTGCTTTACCCTGAGAATCCATGGAAAATTAATTTTATTTCAAACCTTGTGTGAGGTTCTGCTGTAAATTTGCAAAGTTGTGTGAAATGAACCAAACAACCCATTTTCCAAAAAAGAATAGTTCCCTGAAACTGAAATTAACATTTCGTGTAAGCTGGTTGTCATAACTGTGCTCTCTGTAATAGTCTTTTAAGCCAGTTTGCCATATGGTGGCCCAGCTTGACTGAGACACAGGTGGCTCTCTGATTACAGCGAATCCATCATAAGACACCTCCTTTTCCCATTAAATGCATATTCTATGATGCTATTAATTAAAAAAAACTTACTATGAAATCTAAGAAAGGAAGATTAATCTTTTTTTTAATAACTTATTATTATGAATTAATTTCTCCCTTGGCTCATGATTCAGCATAGCACAAACTTTTTTGTTTAAATATGAAAAGAAGAAACAGGACAGTTGGAGAATGTGATTGTGCATAATTCCTACTGTAATTCAGCACAATTACTTTCATTAAGATGGGTCAAGTATGCAGTCATGCAGAATGAGGGTGAATAGTTGTGGAAAGACAATGCTATGTAAGTTAAACTCTGATGTCACCCTCTGTTTTGGATTGTCACAGGCCCATTTACCATTTTGAAAGAAGCAGTGATGCAGGAGGGAAAGGGTTATGGGGGTGGGGGTGGGGTGGGGGGGGTGCCTTCTTGGTCTGCACCTCAGTCATCCAGACAGTCCCACGACTGACAATACATTATGGAATTGATATATGATCATTTATATTTAGAAATGTAGCTTTATAATCAGACACTGCTCATTTGACTGATGTTCAGCAGTTTACACGCGATCATTTCTAGTTCTGGTTGTTCTGGCTCGGGAGCAATACTTCATTCCTTTGAATTTAACTGTTGTGTGTTTTTTGGTTGTAATACAATTAATTGTAGTTTTATTAGTGTATCAATTTTATTATTAAAGTGGAACAAAAAATCTGCTTGGATCATGACTTCCTCCCTATTCAAGGTTATGGAAATCATTTTTTACACTCTTATTTAAGAACATCCCATGCATTCCCAATGATACCATGGTATTACACTTTCTTCTTTGTGTAATATTTGATTGATCTTAAGGGTGTTTGAAGGTCCATAAAGGAAGAAGGACGGTTCTGTCAGTGTTGTGCAATGAAACCCCCCCCCCCAATAAATGCAATGGTGAACCCAACAATGAATTAGTTGAGGAGTTGAGCAACATTTCCATTACTATCATTATATAGTGAGGGAAATAATGTAATTACATACAGTTTCAGCACAGATAACGTGTTTAGGAACAGATACAGAGTAATTTTTCTCCACCTGTAAAAGTGTATATGGACATGGATGTGAAAATATTGACAGAATTCAACTCCTATTTGTAATCTTATCAGTCACCACCAGATGGCAATATATAGCTTTGTTTTATGAAGTCAATTGCTGGGTCCAAACCATACACAGGAGTACTTTTTTGACACAGGAGGCCACAAACCAGGTGGTTCACAGCTCACCGGACCATTGAAAATAAATTCTCTTATTTATAAGATACCCCTCCATATTTATACTGCATAACATTGACCTGAGCACTGATGAAATGCACAGTTGTGAGTCATATTTGGGACACTACAAGATTGAACAAATCTAGTAAACACAGGCAATTTATAAATAAATTAAAAGAAGTCATGCAAACCAGTCAAACAAGTATGTGTTGACCTCTGTATGAGAATACTTAAACCTGGAATAATCACACCTGACACACTATTCTCACATTACTTGAGTTGTTTTGAACAGGGTGTTTTAATTGATTGCCATACGTAATGAGAACCATAGATATTTCAATTCACATTGTTCACGGATGCAGGAGACCAAAGTTTTACTTGGCTATAGGACTCTCTCTGTCTCCCCCTTCTTCCATCTCTGCACTGAATGTAGAGAGTGTTTGCCCTCAGAATAGCCTCTATAACCCTGGTATGTGCCTGACAAAGGAGAGACTGAAGAGAAGAAGGGAAGGGTGGTGATGGCAGGGTGGGATGCAGAGCAGAGAGGATGGAAAGTCAGTGAGTGGCAGGTGCTATTGTGGCCTAAGTGCAGGAGCCTACAGCAACAAGGTCAAAGGTCAAAGTGAAGTTGAAAGGTCAACCTTAACTCCCAGGAAGCCCACCCAGTGAGAGATACAGATAAGGGGGGGTCAGAGAGAGCAATGGGCCCTAGGAAATAACTGAAGGAACAAAAAGGCACATGAAGTAAAGTAAAGAAAAGATGCAGCGTAGGTCAAATGGATAAAAAAAAAAACATTCAGGTGAACCAAAGAAAATAATGGATCCAGATTCATTAGAAAAAGAACATGCAGACAAAAAAAAAGAGAACATCTGGAAAGGAAAGCAAATGAACAGGAAGGAAAGGCCATGATGGGCAAACATGGAGACATGAGAGGGGTGTGGAGAAGCAGTGGCAGATGGGTAATTGCAACATGCATTTGAATGCAAGTTGGGCACACATGTTTGACAACGCCCCTGTCTTGATGGGACAAGAAAATCATGTGGGAGGGTCCCTCCTAGAAATGTTGGGCTTGATACTGAACAAACAAATTAGCTGTGTCCCTGATGAATAAAGCTAGTTGGCCGCAGTTTCTTATCGGGGCCTACCATTGTGTTGCATCATGGGGGTTGTGTGAAAATTTTTTTTTAAGTAGTGTTTGGCCTAAACCCACGATGCACCCTGTTATTTCATTGAAGAGGCACAGGAATGCACACAGGAATGCCCCTCAGAGTGTTTGTTGACACTCATGACCGCTCCGCTCTCAGATGTCAACAAAGACGTTTTGTTGGGGTTCACTCGGTTCACTCCCTGGAGAAACTCGGGGAGCTGTGAGGCTGTCACGCAGGATATCGCGACATTTTAGACCTGAATGGAAATTGGGGGCCCTGGTGCTCAAGGTGGCCTCGTGACCTGGGTACTTGATTTGGATACTCAAATCAATTTCTGCTGTGTTTCGTCCCCTCTCCTTTTTTTCTTTAAATTACAAGCCCTTCCATCCGGCTGAATGAAGAACGATCACTGGGTGTTTTTTTTTCTTTACCCCCTTTCATCTCCATCTGGGGGACCATGAGATGTTCTTGTCCCCCCGCTTGTTGTGAGATGTGACAGCGGGGTCCATTCAGCGAGAAATTGGCTGCAATTAGTGCAATTATGCTGATTTTCACTTGTGTCCCATGCAGAACAGAGTTTTCGCTGTGCACAGAGACATCCCCGGGAAACTGCTGCAAAACAAAAACCCATCAATCAACAAAGGCCTTGAATGAAAGGCTCAACTGCAGATAATACCGGGCACATTCTATAATAACAGCGTTTAGTCAGCTGTGACCTGTGTTGCGATGGGGGGCATGACATCTAGAGCTTCACTGATTAAGGGGAAATATGCAGTAAAGCCAAGGGCAGAGGGCCTGCATGGCAGTGGTGGATGCGTAACCCAGGCATACAGTAAGGTTATCTGTGAGGTCGGTTACAGTATGACAGTGTTAAACACACCTGAGTTCAGTTCATGTCCAAGGATTTAGCAGAGGCTAAACCCACTCCATCTAATTTACCCACTTTTTTGGGTATATTTCAAGAAATCCACACTATTAACCATAAATTATGACGGCAACAACAACAAGAATCATCAAACAGATAAAGTTGAAAGAGGGTTGGGTGTGTTATGGGAGAAAAGAATAATTTCATGGTTTTCCTGAATATATAATAGTTTTTTACGTCTGTGGCTGTTTCCCATTGGATGATGACTGAGGTGGAGGTCATAGTTTACCCAACTTTACATTGGTATGTCTATGTCAATATTGCCCAGGAGACTGACAAGGCTTGCATTCAACACCAGATTTCAAGGTGTAGGAAGGGGGAGCAGTATCCAAAATGTAATGCATCCACTTGTTAACTGGAGGACTTTTTAAAAGGGAATCTTAAGGGGAAAACATCACTGCCACAGTTTGCATCAGCTATTAAAACGTGACACACTAGCAAACATGTAAACATCTTAGTCACTCTCTGAAAACTCGGACAATTATTGATGGTTAGAAAACAGCTCTGCTGTCTCAGTAAAAAACATGGAGTATTCTGTAGGCTGATAACCCAGTCTTGAAAGCAACTAATAGACCAATTTTCACGGGTATCGTCTACAAACAAAACCCCCAAATGTGAAAGATGCTATGATTGTCTAAAACTTCTACATACATTGCAAACTATACATTGAGTGAATGTGTTAAATGATGTCAAACCAAATATTTAATCATCTCAACATGTTTGATAAATATACTGTGTTTTTCTACATATTTTACTGCTTTTAGTGCTTTGGCACTATTATGTCTGAGTGGGGCCAAAAAAGAAATAATCTGTTTTAACATGACTCTGTTCTGGTTCTTGTACTTTCTTGGTCTATATATGATATCTGGAATTATGAGTAATGTTAGACCCGGGTCTATAGGCTCAGAGGAGGGCCAGGGTTAGGATTACACACGGGGTCAGGGTTACTCTAAATGCACCAACCGACAGATTCACCCATATTGTAACTTTTCAGGTCAGTTGTGTTGTAATGCCTCCTTAGCCTCATAGACATGAACATGTTAACTGCAGAATGTACAAATTATTATAGATCATTGTCTCTTTTATAAATTTAACAGAGCCTTATGACAATCAAAATAAAGAGCTAATATTATCTAACTAGGATGACTTCCAGCAGTTTGTTTATAAGCAAATCATTCTTCATTTTACCCGGGGTCCCTCCTGGAGGAAGCTCTTGACGCTGGCCCCCAAGTGGCTCCCTGACACCCAGTTTGACCCCCCCTGTGCTGTGTCTGGTGGACGGGCGGTCAGCGGTGGATCCAAGTGGAGTGTCTTTAAGACCCAGCGGAGCTCGGCAGGGAAACCCCGCGGCTTTAGTTGTTTCTACTCTCCAGAGTGTCAGCTAGTTATTTGTGGGGAGGCGCTGTAGCCATTTCGCCACATGAAAGCCTGATGAGCTGAACGACCAACATCCGAGTTGTTCGTGGAGAAGAGAAATCAGCTTTGAGGAGCTCCGCGCGCACACTAACGTACACGAACTCGCGCGCAAAGACGCACGGCGCGCAGACACGTACACTTCCCCCTCCTCCGCGGTGGAAAAAAGAGAGAGAGGAACAGAGAGAGAGGGCACACGAAACGCAAACTTCCAACTCTCCCATGTGGAAAGCAGAGGTTTGAGGATAGGGTATATTTTTTCCTCTTCGGGGCTCCGTTCCTTCCCCCCTCTCTCCCTCCCTCTCTCTCTCTCTCTCTCTCTCTCTCTCTCTCTCAGTATTTTTGCCCCGATAGTTGTGTTTCTATGAGAGTCTTGCTCGGCGAGAAGAGAAGTTTGGTTGTTTGCCTGGTCGGCTGAGGAGGAGGAGGAGGAGAAGAAGAGTCGGGTTAAAAGTGGGGGAAGATGGTCTGCAACGCCGCTTGGAGAAGAAGCTTGCTGTGCGTCCTGGTGCTCAGTCTTGGCTTTGCGTCCCCGCCGTGCAAAGCTCGGATTTACACCAACCACTGGGCAGTCCGGATAGCCGGTGGACCCGATGTTGCCGAGCGGATAGCGGACAAATATGGCTATAGGAACATGGGACAGGTAGGTCGCCTATTGCTCCATCTAAAGTTACCTCTTATTTGTGTGTCTTTGAGTTTTCTTGTTTTTTGTCAACTCTTAAAAGGGCATGCCATGGCGGTTATTATTCCTTTGCCAGCAGTCAAACGATAAAGGGTCAAACGTCAAAGGTCTGAAGTCCAAACCTGAGCCATGAACCTTCTATGTGATTCCCTAACTCAGTCCTTCTCTCTGTAGCTCTCTGTCTCTCAGACAAGGAGGGAGAAGCTGTAGGGAACAAATAAAGAAGACCAAGAGCAGGATGGCACAACAGGTGCCTCCTTGCTGTGTTTTCCCGGATCATGTTCAGTTTGCGGGCTTGAGCCACGGGGAGCTCACTATCAGCCTCACAGCCACAGCAGTCTCATGTGCTTGGTCCTTTTGACACACAAGTGAGACAGCTAGTGCTGTTTGGTTGCCTTTGAATTGACATCAAAAGGTGCACAGTCAAACCGATTCTCATGTTGTTCCTTCTTAAGACTGTCGTTTTATTTTATTTGTGTCATATATAAAACAGTTTGACTCTAAAACCTCCCCTGACCGGTCCTGCTTTACTTGGCAACATTAACTTTTTAATTGAAAAACTTGCAGTGGCAATGTTTTTTTTAACATCACGTGGAGGCAGAGATGGAGATTTGAGTGTTGCACTTCTCTGCTTATGTTCCACAATATTCTCCCTGTGAGTGTAATCTTGACTCAGTCCATAACTAGGCCCACTGGGTCAGCTGCTAGAAAACAGCACTGTTGAGCTCTGCTTACATTTAAGATTTATTCTTTTGTAGATGCACCTATACTTTGTGCCAATATTCACAAATTGATGGGGTGAAGCTGTTTTTCTTCTGGGTTTCTTGAGTATTGAAGCACTTCTTCACATTATGTCATTTTATTAATCAACAGAAGTTTGCACAGGTCCAGGAGGAGGGGTTTAATTGGTCACTTGAAAGTGTGTTTTGACGACGTTTAAAGAGAAATCCTGTCTCCTTTGTGGACAAAAGAAAAACGCCACACAAACGTGGACCCCACACATACTCCAGAGTATCGTGACCGAAATACGTGGGTAGTTCAAGCCTGCACTTGCCAGTGCTCGACGTGAAGACAGCGTGGAACAGAGGGGGGCATTCTGACAGGTTGTTGTGGGGTAGCCTAGTCAACAGCTATTGAACCCCCCCCTCCCTCCCTCTCCTCGCCTTATCCAGCCCGCCCACCCACTATACTCCCCAGAGAGCAGGCCTTAATGGCCTCGTTTATCCCCTCTCTTTGACGGGAACTAATGTGTGGAGTCCTCCCCCCCTTTCCATACCAGCCCCCCATAGGAATTCCCCTGTGGAGTGCAGTGTCGCCCCCAACCCCCACCATTCGCCCTAATTTCCATCTCAATATGGAGCGTTCATTGGACTTTGACACCTCATAGACAAGAGTTTTACTTCACTTCCTGGTTTTGGGGTCAGCTGAAAGCCGCTCCCATGGGAGCGATAACAGCACACTCTGGTTTCCTAATGTGAACTTTGACATCCCAATCATCAACCCCATCCCTCTTATACCAGTGCAGCATTGATGTACATGGAGAATGAAATTAAACTTATCAAGCGAGATGATTTACTGTAAATTGTTTTGCAGTTTGACGCTGCTGCAGATTGCAAAAAAGATACACTACAAATGATTCTCAATTCAAGTAAACTTGCTTGAACTATACATAATGATTGGACTGTTTGTGATACATGATTTTGGGATATGATATGCTAAATGAGAAGAGTTGTGAAGGGAAGCTAAGTAGTTAAAGAGAGAAAAAGGGGGATGGGTAGAGAAAACATGTGACAGTGGGACAATATAGTCTTCTTGACAGGGGTGGAAAGAGGAGAACAGACAAAGATAACCACACATTGGGAGATGGAAGGAGGAGGGAGCAAAAGAAGGGACGATAGATGGACGGATGGATGAAAAGAGTTGGCATGGAGTGAGAGAGCATCTCGTTGGGGAATTCTGGGTAATCCTCTTAACCATGGAGCCCCCTTCCCAGACTAAGACACTGGCCCAAATTGAGTCTAAATCAGCTGACAAGGCCCTAGATGTGGATATCTGTTCAAACTGGTGTTTTGAAGAGATGGGAGAGGACTTGGAGCCATTGAGAGGAAGGGTGATGATCCGTAGTCAGCCAAGTTATGAGATTATTTAAGTATGTTGTACTGATGCATCAGATCAACAGGGTGTTATTATTGGAAAGTTTATTATGCTTCAAGAGCAACATTTATACCTCAAAAATACTGATCATTTTTATCCAAGCTAATCCCGCCCCCAGTGTCTGTGATGATCAGTAAAACAATCAATCATTTATTTATTATACGTTTTGGTTTGTTGATTAAGCCTGAGTTGATGATTTCACTTCTTATTCTGGGCCAGTGGGGGTAAGGGTCATGGGATTGGGGGATAGCGATGAAAGTTGGTGCAGATTTTTCTGTAGTGTGACACGGCTGAACATTGTAGAACAAAATAAAGAAAATCTCAGTATCAGCTTTCCTGTACAATTAAGTGAAACACATATTTTGTCAGTATTATCCTTGATGTCACTTCAACAATGTAGCTGTAATAAGACTGCAGCATCTGCACCATGTAGCAAGACCTTTGTAATTCCTTTCACTCTTCTGTAGGCACATGAGATTTGTTTTTGCAATGGCAAAATCTCACAGTGTGTGTGAGCTCTCACCCACTTGTGCGATGCCCATTTTGGTCCTGTTGTTTAATATGGACAGCAAGTACATACCTGCACTACACTTATTCAGGTAAAACTTGAACTTGTAGTTTGGCAGTATGACGCACTCAGAATAACATTTTAGCAATTCCTGGTCGGATTCTGTATCAAGTGACATGGAAGTTTAATGCACCCAGTGAAAAAGTCTGTGATGCAACACTTCATGAATCATTGAAGTTCAAGTGGTTTCGCTTCACAAATTTGTTACAACACAGTTCCCAGTAACTAAAGGTTATGCTGAAGTTGTGATTCACTATGCGGGTTATTGCATCAGAATGAAAGTTCAGTTGGCTATATAACCCCTGCATTTCCATCTGATCACATGCAGTTATAACTACAACAGTAACTATTCAAGACATACCTGTAGGCCAGAATTTAGGATAAAAAAAAGGTTAAGACGCTGCACATCGAATATGAGAGATAGGACAACCTGAAGAGGTGTTGAAGCTGTGATAAACTGACACTGTAATTTAAAAAGAGCAGTGCAACGGAAGTTGAGACCTGGGCTTTAGGGTTTTTTAATTGTGTGTGTAGAGCTTTTCCAACAGATCCCCATTTGCAGACACTCCTAGAGGGAAGGGTGGCCTGCTAATGGCAGTGCAGATGTTGGGTAGATTAAATAGGCAGTGGAAGCACGATATGTTGAGACCTGTTTACACTATGAGAAGCATCCAAAGTGGTAGCCGCCTATTATGGAAGCACATTTTGTTAGTATGTAGAATGCTTTTTACTCTGATTACCCGAGGCCTCTGATGTGTGCTGAAAGGTGATCCAGCTAGGCTTATTGGCACTTTCTTGTTTCACATTTTATCAGTCTGGAAGTTGGAGAATGTGTGTATGTGCATGAGCATTGAGCTGAAAGCTGATCTAATGGGCTCTGTGGCGGCAGAGCTCAGCCATGGATCAGTGACGCACCACAGGACCCTTGGCAGCCATGACAGTTTGATCATCTGAGGGATTGTATGGTCTTTATCAATTATTAAAACTAATCACTGTCCAGCAGCTTGCTGTCTGTCTATCATTGTCTGTCGGGCGGATCCTCTGTCATCCTCATCTCTCTGTCACTCAAAGTCTTTGTCTGTTTGTGTGTGTCTGTACATTTGTCTGTCTCTTTTTGTGTCTCTTTGTCACTTGTCTGCCCTTTCTGTCTCACCTTTTAGTCCATGTCTCTTTGTCTTTTTCTCTGACAGTTTTTAAGAGCACGACAAAATGTTATGCATAATGCATAGAAAAAACCTGAACATTAACATAGCAGCATACTATATACTATAATACTTTCAAGAGAAGGAACTTTTCTAAAAGTACTTCAAGAACTTCTCGAGTGCTTTAGCTGTGGTGGTTGCCACTTACAACTGGAGTTTTCTCTATTCATTAACGACTGTGATAAACTCTACTGTCATGCGTATGTACGATGTGTAAACAGAATATGTGTCTGATAACTGTTTCAACTGTGGAATGCAAACATCTCTACACGAATAAAAATGCCAGAGCAGTTACTCGTGATCATTTTTAGGAAACGTACAGGGAAAAAAATCTTATTTTTATAGTTACACTCATACTGCATGAGTTATGGTGACGTAGAAAGGGTTATGGTATGAATAAATACTTTTCTTAAGTCTGTATGTGTGTTTTGCAGATTGGGGATCTCAAAGACCACTATCACTTCTTCCATAGCCGGACCATCAAGAGGTCGACTTTGTCCAGCCGTGGTCGCCATAGTTTCATCTCCATGGAGCCCAAGGTAAGCCTGTTGTACTGTTTTGTGAATTAGAGGCTCAGAATCGAAAATAGTTCACAGAATACATGTTTCTGATGATACTGGAGATAGTTTAACAAAACAATCATAACTCAAGGTCCAAATACTAGCTTTTCCTGGATACTTTATGGTATTCATCAGTGGATAAAGTTTGCTCAGTTGTCATGGAGATGACTCGGTTGTCGTCAGGTGACGTACCTAAGTATGGAACTCCATCTGCTGAAGAATACTGTGTGGTGCGGTTGAAAGCACTGTTAAAAGCAAGGAAATGGACCTTGAGTTCCGATTATTTTGTCAAACCACTATTTCCAAGGTATGAAATGAACTTTTACACTCGTACAGGAGTCAATTTAAAGACATCTTTCCAAATTTCTCTGCGTTTTTGTCAGACCTTTAGACAAGTATTTCTGACAAATGCTTTCCTTAGACCACCCGGTGATTTCTTTGTGTCTTCATTTATTCAATAATGGTATATTTGTGTATGAAATATGCCATTACAATATAATCATAATTTCCATTTTATTCCACTGTATTTGACGCAGGTCTGAAGAATGTGTGGCATACACTTTACACATTAACTCAGTTGACTCTGCTTTCCTGTCCTTGTTGTTGCAGACAAGACCTGCACACAAATGGGTTATTTCAGGGACAGAGTGTTTATGACGACAGGAACTATTAGATTGCTATTAGACTGACATTTCATACTGCACTGATCACAGTCCTGTCTGTATTTTCAATTGGGATAAATGAGGCCTGTTCTGCTACTTTCCTATTCCACAAATCCAGCAACTTCAGGTTTGATGGATAGGTTTAGAGTCGGGAGATAAAACATTATGTAAATAAAATGTTCCTTGAAAAAACAAAAAAAGACAGCTTCTAAATGCTGCTTCATTAAGGGGACACTCATCATCATTGGCCAATGGGTGTAATTGAAAACAGAATTTTATAAAAATATATAATGATTTTCTACACACTAAGATTTGTAACCGTCATGTGTGAAATATGTTCAGAAACTACACATCCAGCCTTCAGGCTGCAGAGAGGTCTAGATGTCTCGAATAAATTAAGACAGTTACTTCCTGACTGCTACTTGCCACTTGGTGGACAGGGTGGTGTCCCAGAAAGAAGGACTAGCCAGTTAATTGGATCAGTTAAATCAAAATTCTGGGAAATCCTAGATTTCCCATTCCAAGTATGTGGTTCACAGAAAGGCCCTGCCCCTACCATGGCTACTGATTCCCTGAAACTAAGCTGTTATATGGCAGGTTAACTTGATCCTAACCAGAGGTACCAGGTTCCAACCAGAATGAAACAGTGTAAACTTTGGCCCCAGTGGTCGTTCATCATATTATACTACAGCCACAAGTCAGAGTATATGAAAACATTTCATTTATTTGATATAGTTTGAGATGGTTGATACATCACATATAAAGATATAAACCCTTCGAATATAAAGTACATGCTTGCAAAGTATCTTAGTCAACTTAACAATGTGTTGTTTTGTGATGTGGGTGAACCGTCCCCTCAAACAAGAGTTTGACCTAAGGTAAACCCTTACTCTTGTCCTGTCAGTGCTCCTCTCATCACTGCACCAGGTCATCAAACCCTGGCTGCATTATTAATGAAGCCTGAGCCTCACACCACTCTGAACTTCATCAAAATACACAGGAGGAGTTGCTAAATCAAACACGGGGGGTGTTCAGTTGTTTAGATTTTTGTGTATAGAGTGTCAATGTAGATCGTCATGCTACTAGAATATTTTTTGTCACATTTGTATCTGACACAAACTATACTTATTGATGTCAGCCTGTTTGATGAAGTGGGTCAGTTTATCAAACAGGCTGGGACTTGATCCTAAGAAAACAAGACAAAATTGCCCAGATCCATTACAGTGAAACTTAAAATATCCCGTTTATGTCAATTTAGGAAAATATTGACTTTTTGGAGATTCAGGGTTTTCATCCAGCGGCAATGGCTTTGTGTGTGTGTGCTCTGAACAGTGGGTTCAAGCATGTGTAAGTTTGTCTGTACCTGTGCATGCACATGGATACACACCGACTGAGGAATGATAACGATGTATCGGTGTGATTTAAAAAAAA
>NTHP01000106.1:642014-669420 GCA_003416845.1 Oplegnathus fasciatus
CTTTTTTCCGCCATCTGCAAAATCTTTGCTCTGTCTCGTCAGTCTGTAGAAGAATAAATGGTGGAGAGGATTGGTGGCAAGATGAGAGGCAGTGATGCATTCGTCGTCAGGCCTTCCTGGAATTACCAAGTTACGGACAAGAGCAGTTAAGAGTTACACTGCTGATCAAAGATTGTGGCTGATGCTATGCTAATATATGCAAATTGTAATGATACACCAGTGGTTTCGCACAGACACACACATGCACAATTCCTGATGACAGTGTTGTTTTGCGGCTAATGGTGTGTGTAAACGGTTGCTTTGAAGCTGATGGTCCTGACAGAACTTGGCATGAAATGAGCTGAGACCTCGGCAGACGGAGGAGCACCAGGCTAAAACAAAATATCTCACTGGGTTTTTTACTCTTTGTCTCTGCCTCTGCCTGAGTTGGCCGTTTCTTTTTCTCCTTATCTTGCTCTCTTAACAGGGATGTCTGCAGTCTCGAGTTCTTCAATTACGTCACCTACAGAATCGTTTTTCTCCTCTCTATAAAGAGCTACATACTTGAGTTATTAAATCAATGTTATTTATAAAATCAATCTTCCTCTCTTCACTTGCTGTCTTTTGGTCTCACTAGCTATTTGCTTTCACTTCCCTCCCCTTCCAGCTCGGTCTTTTTTTTTATTGACTCTCCTGGGACTTGTTCTCTTCAGCTCTTTATCACCCCTCGTTCTCTCGTCTTATCTTGTCTCGTTGCCTCCCTCTCCAACTCTCCAGAGAGCCTGGCAGATTGTTTCAGTGCATGAGACCAGATAATCACTCTGCAGTCATTTTGTCAGCTTCTCTCTCTTCCCCTCTTCTCTCTGTCTGCTGGAGCTGTATTGATGTGGAGAAACGCTTCGCTTTGCAGTTGGACATTGTTCACTAAAGCCGCAGACTTTTGGATTTGGCAAACTGAGCAACGAAACAAAAACACTTTTTCAGTGTGAAAATTATTCTATTGATTATATGTTATGAGCGCAGTTTCTTTGTCTGTACATCATGCATACAGCAAGACACTTTTAGTTCACAGTAGATGGTGTGGCGATCATTTCAGGAAGAGTGCACACTGAAAATACTGTATAAGCACTAGCTCCACAGCATTTCATCTGAACATGCTCTATTCATGATTTAAAAGGATCCTATTGGAGTCTGTGTAAGCTGTCACACAACCTCAATCTGAAGAATCCATGAATCATTTATTACAGAAATATTTACATCTCAGGATGCTCTAGTACAGTTTCACATATGCTCCCTCTATGTGTTGTTCCAGTTTTATGCCCGCTAATATTTCAGTTTTTGTGTTGTCATCATTGCTGGTACATGTAAGCGTCTCATGGAGTCTTTTTTTAGCCAGATGAAGTCTGCAGGACTCCAGCTAGACTAAACACAAGATTTCAGGGTTTTAAAAAGAGGTGACCAGGGCCAAGCAAGTCTGTCCAGCCCTTCTGTTCAGATCCAACAATGCTGATTTTGAAATCGGAAAATTCCGTCTGAAAGTGGAGTGAGATTCCTGCCAAGGAATGCCTTTGCGCCTTGAAACGAGCCCATAACATTTGAGAGATTGATGTTACCTGCGAGACATTTGTGTCTTTGGTGCATATGTGTGTGTATTAGTCTGTCCATTTTGCAGACAGGGAGAAATGAACTGATGGAGAGAAAAAAAACGTGTTCACTGAAAAACTCTGGTAGGCCAACACTGAAATGCTTAGAAAGTGTAACTTTATGATGGCTGAAAGGATACGTTAAAATAATAAGATTCGTAAACACAGGCTTTTTCATGTACTTTATGTGTCCTCTCAGTGGGTTATTTTATTTTTGTTGTGAGACCTCAATTAAACAGTGCTGAAGTTATTTACAGATGTGGCTGAAATTACTTTATAGTTGAACATTGTCACCTCTTGAAAATTGTTTTTCTTTTGAAATAAAAAAGCACCTTTTATAAGTAAAAAAAAGTCATATCTATTCTCTGGAGATGGTCTGTATCGTTGTGTGTGTGTGTGTGTGTGTGAGTTCATCACATAAGGCAAAGAAGAGGAGATATACCCACTGTATTTTCACTTTTTCATTGAAGATGTAGCTCCCAGGAACCTTGATGAAATTCAACCTGTTGACTGATTGTACTATGTGTGAAGTAATTCTACTACTGTGTGGTATTATTTGATGCCTACTCAGTTTCTGCTATCTTCTATCTGTGTTTGTGTGTTTCAGGTGGAGTGGATACAGCAGCAGGTGGTGAAGAGGAGGATCAAGAGGGATTACAAGCCATCTCCGCCCCTTTCTCTGACAAGCCCCGCCCATAACAACCCGGCCCAGAACAACATATTCTATAATGATGCCAAGTGGAGCAGTATGTGGTACATTGTGAGTACGCTGTATACTGATACCAGAGAATCTCTCTCTCTGTGTTTGCATGTTTACTGCACCAAAACAAGAATATCTCAAGTTCCGACCCCAAAAGAGGCCAATATAATTTAGTCTCATCTATGCTGTGCTCTGCTGTTCTTCTCAGAGGATTTTGTGCTATCCTCTGCCCACATTTATCCAGTTTCTGGGTCAAAGGTCAGCCGAGGTTGTGGCATGATTCTGATTACTGCAGGGTCAGTGGAGCTGACAGATTTGTGTGTGTGCGTGTGTGTGTTTTACTGGATGAATGAATAGATGAGCCATAGTGATGAAATGTTTGCCTTTCTTCAATTTGAAAAGAAACAATTTAAGGTCAAGGTAAGACATTCTGTGTTTATTTGTACGTATTTGTCACACAGAGGTGGAAAATTACATGTCTCTGTGTTCCTGCATTTCGAAACGTTTCTCTGAGATCGGCACTAGTTCACATACACACACACACACACACACACAGGGTGTTTTCATGACTTTTGAGGACATTGCATTGACTTACATTCATTCCCTGAAGACTTACCATAACCTAACTTTACCTAACCCTAAGTAAGTCTTCACTCTAACACGATTTACGTTATGGGGACTTGCATTTTGTCCCCATATGGGAGGCAGGTCCCCACAATGTGACTGTGTAAACAGGTTTATGTCCTCACAATGTGAATACCCCCCCCCAACACACACACACACACACACACGGGTACATTCAAATTCACTTGGCTGAGATTTGCAGGCTTATCACAAGTGTTTGCATACACCCTCAGATCATTGCTCTTTTAGTTATGTATGTGTGTGTGCGCGTGTGTGTGCGGTTGAGTGCCCTCAGCTCTGTCAATTGTTAACTTAGTAGAGATAACTCTTAATACTTTGACCAGAGCTTTTAAACATATTTTTCTAGCTGCAGGACAGAACTCTCTGAACTCGATGTGTGTTTTCAGGTTTACGTAGGAATAAAAGTTTCCTCCGGTCATTTCTAACAAAGTACCTGACTTAGCCTGCGGTTGATACATTTCTGTCAGTGAAATGGTTTTTTTTCAGTTTGTCCATCTGTATGATTTTGTATCTAATGTAAAACAAATACAAATTGTCAGATATAACTTGGATTTATGATAAGTTTAATTCTGTAGTAAAAAGACATTGATGAAAACTCAACTCAAAAATCAAATCAGATTTATTTGAGTGTGACAGTTGCATACTGAATGTCCATTTGCCATGTAAGTAAACAACAGCTTGTGGCTCATGCAGTGCATTTGAAAAACATTTGCAGTAAAAGATATTGGGTTGCCAACATCAAGCTTAATCAGATTCCTGATAACATACAAAGATAGCTCAGTCGTAGCACAATATTGTTGTAAGCAATGTTTACATGTGTTGTGACTGGTTGAGAGCCAGCTGAGTAAGAGTTAGCACCTTTGCTTACGGACCAGCGAGGAGGAAGATATGAGGGCTGAAAGGCAATGAAGAAACTAATTTTTAGTATCCTGTCTCTGATGTCTGAGATATTGATGAGATTTTACACACTTGATTACACCTCTAACTACTCATTTATCTTTTTTTCAAGATGGGCTCTATATTTGAATAGTGAAATAATTCATAAGATGTTACGGTTTAACCAACCTGTCTGAGATTTCACTTAGACTTTTTCAAACACTTTGAAACTTGACTTTAATTTGTTTGGACTGGTTTATGTGTGGCTGTGCCTCTAAATGAAAAATGGTAATGTGCACTCTTGCTGTAAGTTAAGTGGAAAATTTCACTATGTGGGCACACTCATAAAGTTTAAGTTGTACATCTGTAAGACGCTGATGAATTTTGTGCCCCCACCCCCCTTTGTGTTTGTTTCATTTTCCTCCTCCTCTTTCCTTTATCACCTTCTCTCCCCTCAACTCCTGCCACCATCTCTCCAGCACTGCAACGACGACGTCCATAACTGCCAGTCGGACATGAACATCATGGGGGCGTGGAAGAGGGGCTACACGGGTAAAGACGTAGTGGTGACCATACTAGATGACGGCATCGAGAGGAACCACCCAGACCTCTTTCAGAACTACGTGAGTGTGTATGTATGCGCGTGTAGGGCGGCTATGAGCGGCTATGAGCGGCAGTGTTCGAATGTTGGGTGTTGAAGTCGTCAGTGAAATTAAAGTGTTTGTCTTTTTATATGTCAGTGTCTGTGTGTGAGGTTTGGGGAGGTATAGGAATTTATATATGACCTGCTTGCTGGAGTTTGTGTGTGTGGCTATAAATGTGCCTGATTCAGGATTAACAAGTCACATGTGTACCAGGATTACAGTTGTCTGATTACAAATATATTATCTTTGTTGTGGTATAAAAAAGTATATTGATTGTGAGACAAATTTGAATTAAAGATGATAATACTCACAACATAGAAATTATATTTTGGTAGCAGAAATTAATTGTCCTTGTTACAGAAAAAGTCATGTCACAGAAAGCAAGAAATTCATGTTCCAGAAGTCAAATAATCAACTGATACTGTAATTTGCATCAGATAATCATGCGTCATGGATTACATTTTGAAGGGAAGCTTCCTCAAACCTGTGGGTGTGCAGGTATGCTGTGTGTACATGTTTATTTTTCTGTGGTTACATACTTTATGTGCATGCCGAGGTATGTCTACCTCAGACCAAGACCAGATAATCAGACCAACTTCTTGGCTTGAGGCAGCGGGTAAGGCCATCAATCAACTGTGCAGATAAAATGATTCACACCCTGTTTGACAGCGCCTGCACTGCTGTTATTAGCTACTCTTAATGCCTGGATTTGTTTATGCCGAAGGGCGAGTGGCGCAGCAGATTGAGTTAGCTCTGATTGCATTCGATTTACAAAACTGTTGTGAGTGATGCTAATGTGAATTGTTTGATTGCGTTAGAGAAGCTTCTTGGCGTTCTACAGGTCTATTACACACGCACACACGGGTAGTGATGGACCTATTTTTCTAATGAATTTACCTGTTGAATGTTTCCTCTCCCTTGATCATCATTACAACTGTCATTTTGGTGTTTGATGTACTTGTTTCGACCTCTGTGTCTCCTCCAGGACCCTCAAGCCAGCTTTGATGTCAATGGCAACGATATGGATCCCATGCCTCGATATGACGCAACCAACGAGAACAAGTAAGAAAAAAAATCCATCCCAGCTCTAATGAGAGAAAGAAATGTTATTTTAACGGTTATAATAGGGTTCAAGTACAAATGAGGATGTGGCTTTAGTGTTTTGGTTTTCCAGTCAGCCAAATGCTCTTCTCTGTATCTGTGTTTTTCTGATTGATTTTTACCAGAAGCTCTGTGCCTCAGTATGTTTGTATTTGCTGAGTCCTGACCTTGTTGTGGGTGCAATGAGTTACATTAGGGTATTCGATTGTGACATTTGTGGGTGGGTTGTGGTTTTTCCGTTTGGAAGTGTGTGTGTGTGTGTGTGTGTGTGTGTGTGTGTGTGCGCGTGTGTGCGCGTGTGTGCGCGTGTGTGCGCGTGTGTGCGCGTGTGTGCGCGTGTGTGTGCGTGTGTGTGTGTGTGTGAGGAAAAAAGAGAGACTCGCTTGTCCAGGCACTTGTCTTGTGCCAGTTTGGCTTAGTGAGTGATTTTTGGTGTGTGTATGTGTGTTTGGCTGCAGCAGCCCAAGTGCCTTGGCAGTGGCTCAGTCCCTGCTGGTAATGCATTGTCTTAAAGAGACATGAGGCCTACAGATGCAGCTTAATGAGCTGGTTTCCTTTTCAGGCTGAATTCATAGTTGACTCTGATGTTATGTGTGTGGGAAGAAATCTGGTTCGCCCTCTTTGACTTTTCATATTACTATTCTTTTTACTAGATATTATCTTATGGGATTCACAAACTGGAGATCATTTTAATCAAAACACATCGGCCACGTCTCCCAGCTGAATAGATGTGAAAGGTTAGTGTGAGGTGGCAAGTTAAAACTGGTCATCATGCCTGAAAGGCAAGAAGCACACGGTCTGTTAGATTTCTGAGGAATAACGCTAACTTTAGCTACATCTGGCAAACTGTAGATTGTTGTCAAACTTTGTGTTGTATAGCAACAAGAATGAGGTAATGCTTGTGGATTTTAATCTGTTGTTGTCTATGTGTACAAACGGCGTTAACAGCTGTGCTTTGAATGTAAGCAGGAGGAAAAAAAGCAAGTACTTTATCACTGCGTCAATCTCCCATAAGGCTCTTTGAAGTAACATATTTGGATGCACCTGCATATTACTTTACCAGTGAAGTCCCTTGTGTCTGTGACTTTTAAATATTATCCACAGGACAAGGGACAAAATGGCAAAACAAACTGTGGAAACTCCTGTTATGTCTGAGTCAGTTGTCCTTTTGTTAAAAAGCCAGAAAGTGGTCACAGAACTTTCTGACAGTTTTGTAATATAGTGTTTGTGTCTCGGGTTTTTTGGGTTTCACGACCTGCTATTTGAAACTAGCAGATCCACAGATGTTGTAGATGTGTGTTTGTTTGTCTTTTGAAACTAGGAAAAAAATAAACAAAGCTCTTCATCTTCTTGCAAATGGATTTTCGCTATAACCTTCTCTTAATTGTCATTGTTACCACTATGTAACACAAAGTGACTTTGGGAAAATGTAACTGTAATTTGTCTCCAAATAGACATTTGGGCAGCCATAAATGTTCTCCATTGACCAGCCATATTAAAGCATAGAAATAGGTTTTTTCAAAAACAAACAACTAGACACACACTGAAAACTAAAACTATGAAATTAAACTGAAATTGGATTAAAAAAAAATCTGAAATGACTGTAGTCAGATTCACAAAGAACCAACAAATATAAGATTTTGACTTTGCTTGTTGATGCAGGAGCAAAACACACACAGCTATAAAAAAAATCAGTACCACAGAGAGTTAAATGTGAGGTTAAGTGGCTGTATGCTTTTGAAACTTTCACAAAGTTAAAAAAGTACGTGTTTGCATTTGAATAATTGCTGTGTGTGAATGTGTATTGTTCCCACTGACTATTATCCATTGCACAAACGTTATACGGTTCTGGTTGAAACGCAGAGAGATCCCTGAGTGACTGTGACACAGATGTGTAGAAAATGGAAAATACAGGCAAACACAAAGACTGGAAAGACGGCCAGACAGACGATTTTATGGATTAGTGGAGTGAAGTGAACTGAGTGAAGACTGTTGAAGCGTTTTGGAAGAGGGAGCCAGCAGTTTGGCTCATTAACTGTGACAAAGGGGCCTATCACTGATTTGCGGCCATTAATATGTTATACTTTAACCCTCACAGTTTTATTTGTGCTAACTTTTCTGTAAACGTGTGTGGTCATTCCAACTCTACAGAGAATAAATCTAAACAAATGGTGTCTATACACCTGATATCTAAACTGGATATGAATTTAAAATAAATCTAAAGATCGCTGCAGTGTATTTTCAGTTTGAAATGTTTGTGTGTGTGTGTGTGTGTGTGTGTAACTACAAATGGTGCTCTGTTATCTGTGAAATGAGGAATTTTAAAATCAAATATCTTGAACACAAGTGAGCAGAGGTGTTGTTGACTTAAGGTAATAGTTTGTCGTCCTGGGAAACACACTTATTCACTTTCTTACTGAGAGTAGATTAGAAGATTGATAGCACTCTCACATCTGTCAAATATGAAGCTACCGCCAGCAGCTGGTTAGCTTAGTTTAGCATAAAGACTGGAAACAGGGAAACAGCTCGCCTGGCTCTGGCAAATACAGTCCGTATTGCCAGATTGTGGGTGAAGAAAAGTTAAGTGGATATCTTATTCCTACTTACGAGCATTTTGTACTTAATTTGATGGTGATAGAAAGAGATGAGAAAGACGACCATTTTTGATGAAGTTGCCAAGCATGGATGTTGCGGTACACACCTTTGCTAAGTGAGGACAGAGATGCCTCAATTTTTTTTTTTTTAAACCATGTTGTTCAATAAATGTTAACCTGAAATCATCAAGTTACTGTGAAACGGATTTTACTCAGTCTGAGTGCTTCCCTGGACTTTAAAACTTCCCCGCGTCTGCCCCAGGGGTTTCGATAGCTAGATGCTGGGTTTCCATGGCAGCGGTCAGAGCTGTTTCCGGGGGGTGTTGTGATGCAGATGTTCTCTGCAGGAGGTGCGTGTGTGCGTGAGTGTGTTTGTGCTGATCCAGAAAGTGGTGTTTTTGAGGAGGCGGCGGACGCAAACATACTTATGTTTGTTTACGCTGGTTGCTGACCCGGGCCGATTGTCACCACTGCAGTTACCGGTGGAATGTTACCCTGTTGTGTGTGCGTGTGTGTGTTTAGTTGTCAGAGTAGCGTCAGTAGTCTAACTTATCACTGATGTTGGACATTGTTTCAACTATCGTTGTTTTTGTGTGTGTGCTAGGGGAGCACAGTGCTTGCATGCTGCACTAAATGTACAAAATGTCAAAAAAGGTCCAAGCTGTGCCTCTGTCTGTGTGTGTCTGTACATTCGGGGACCATTGGCATTGAGGACCTCCAAACATATTTGTCCTAACAGCATTACAAATGCTGAACTACCTGTTCCTCCGTTCTCTGTCAGGCCTATGAGGAAGAAGCAAGAAAAATATTTGTAGTGTTTGCTACATTTGTAACACTTATTTTACTTAAACTGTTTTGTTTAGGATTGCTTCAACAGGTATGTACACATTTATCTGTGAAAATCTGTGTTTACGTGTCCTTGATTTCCACTTCAAAAGCTGCATGTTTATCTGGTAGTTTGTGTGTGCTCTCCTGGTTGTGTATACACGTGTGCTCTAGATTTGTGTGATAAGCTGTTCATTCCCGCTCTTTCCTCAGACACGGGACACGGTGTGCGGGCGAAGTTGCTGCAGCCGCAAACAACTCCCACTGCATTGTGGGAATTGCCTATAATGCCAGAATAGGAGGTGAGTGATTGGTTATATTTGTTTGGTTTCTGAAATAGTATTTATCAACTGTTTATTCAGCAGAGGTATGTTATTTCTTGTGTCATAAGTATGTGTATGTTAGATTACTTAAGGCTTGATAATCACTAATGTATGATGTTTGAAATGATAACGGCACAGCCTGAAAGGATGCTGAAAAGACAACTACCACTGCTGAACATTTATTTGTCTGTTCCTGGTGTTAATGCAATGATTCATCAACCCATGTAGATTTATTCCAACAACCAAGCTTAACTAAAGTAAACTCTGTGTTTTAAGTTTGTCTTTGTGTTCACTGATTGATCACGTGCTTATGTCACACACACCATCGTGGTGTGATTGACATGTCATCATGGTGACGTCTGACTGCCTCTGTGCGCTTGCATTCCTGTGAACGTAACAACTAAAATCCAATATCTGATAGGAATTTTAATTATAGAAACGTCATACTTACTTTAGAGCAGATGATCTGATTAGATTTTGAAGGATCTTGTGGCAGAAATTTGCTTATTAAAGTGGAGCAAAAGATTTAAAGTGTAATTTCTAATGCTTGAAGATACAGAGTTTGTCTTAAGACAACCAGGTGGTATGTGGGACTGTGTGTAACTTCTTATGGTTATTATGGCAGGACTTTAAGCAGCTAGGCCAGCTGCTTAAAGTATAGTGTTCAACTTTATTGTTAAACTTTTTCAGCCAGTTCTGTAGAAATACATACGAGATAGATAAAACTCTCGTTTGTGTATGTATTATTTCTGTGTTTGTGTATCAGGTGTGCGAATGCTGGATGGAGATGTAACGGATATGGTAGAGGCCAAGTCTCTGAGCCTCCAGCCACAGCACATCGACATCTACAGTGCCAGCTGGGGACCTGATGATGATGGAAAGACCGTGGATGGACCAGCGTCTCTGGCCAGGCAGGCCTTCGAGAATGGCATCCGCATGGTGGGCACATGCACGCATGCATACTCATTTACATACAGAAACATGCACAAGTGAACATGTGCGTCATTGCTTAGCCAAGACTTTGACATTGGTATTCATATGGTGAGAAAAGATATAAACACACAAACACACACTCCAAGCAGATGTGTGAGCTTCACGTCCATATACTCATCTACTCATATCCCAAAGTCCTCCCTGGCTATCTCTACCTGTGAAGCTCCTCCGGACATTAGAGTGCAGCCCTGGTCTATTAGCATATATTCATTTACATATTCATGGCTTATTTTGCATAACGACAAGCTGGCGCTGTGTTGTTGGCTGAGTGGAGTGGAAAAGCTATAACAGAGGTTAAGAGGGGTGAAGTCATTTACTGGTCACATCTCATACATGCATACATCTATGCATTCACAAAGTTTGCTACAACTGGCTCTCTGCCTTTGAGGAGGTGAGACAGAGAGACAGAAACTGAAAACTGTGACTGGAGGGCTTAGAGCCTGTGGCATGTTACAAAAAAGAGAAAAGAGAGAGAAGAAAAAAAGGGACGGACAGGTAGGGAGTGTGAGTAGAAGAGAGTCCCCATCGTTCCTGACAGGCTGGCCTTTTAAGATGACAGAGGTGAGGGAGATATCTGTTCAGCTGGTACAAGCTGGGCATGTGTGTGTGTGTGCTTGCATGCCCTCCTGCTGTTGTGTGTGTGCGTGTGTGTTTCTGAAGCTAAGTGGAGATGGCATGCTTGTGAGTGTAACATGTACCTATGTGACACTCTGAAGAGACAGTTTATCACAGAGAGCTGAGGTGTTAGAGATACTACTGACAGCTGTGGAGAGGGTTGCACTCTGGCATGTGTTGCTGTATTTATGAAAGACAGGAGTTTTTCTTATGTGTGACATGTTTTATTTTGCGTTTTCCTGGCTGTGTATTGTTATATATGAAAGAAAAAGAGAAATAGTGTGTCTCCATGTTGTGTGTGCACAACATTTTTCTAATTGCTAACCCTGTCTGTGTATCTAGCTCTAGCTGACAGTCATGTCCATTAAAATATTTCTTCACTTTTGGTACTTTTTCCGGTTTTTAGGGCATTTTAGGACTTCAACTAAGGAATATTTTCGTCACTGATTCATCTGTCATTTTTTGTTCTATTTGATTAACTGATTGTTTAGTCTACAGAATGTCGGAAAATGGTGACAAACACCCACCACAATTTCCCAGAGGCCAAGATGACAGCTGCATTTTTTTTGTTTTTTTCACCAACAGTGCAAAACCCGAAGATATTCGCTTCATAAGGATATAATATTAGAGAAAAGCAGAAAATTCCCACGTTAGAGAAGCTAAAAATCTGTGACTGTTTGGCATTTTTGCTAGATAAATTAATCAGTCATTGAAATTGTTACAGATTTATTTTCTGACAATTGACAAATTCATTAATTGGCAATTCATCTCTTGATGATGATGATGAATGCTGTCCATCAGTTTCACATTGTGTGTCACCTCTCTCGTCTCCTTCATCCTCCTCTCTCCCTCGTCCTCTCCCTCTCATTCTTTGTCCCCTCCTTTCTTTTGCTAACTGCTCTTCAAAGCGCTCTCCATCGCTCTCATCTGTCAGCGGTTGCTCCTGTCTGATCCCCCTCTCACTCAGAGGGGCTCCACTCGCTTATCGCTGCCTGACAGAAGCCCCCTTTTGAAGGACTCCATTCCACCTTTTATTCCTTTATATCTGTGTGTGTGTGTGTGTGCGCGCGCACATGCACAAGTGTTGTTTGAGTGTGTGACAAACAGTGTGAAGCGCAGTGTCAGTCAGTTCGTCAGATGTCTTTTTCGCTGACTCCTGGCTGAACTTTGCCTTCACAACTCTGTCGGTCATCACCAGCGCTGTAACTCCCTCCGTGTGTCTCCACTATGCCTGGGTTTAGATCATTTTCAACTCAGCCAATTCTGGAAGTACGGTGTCTAATTGAATAGTAAAAGGATTGGCTTGAGAAGGTATCCAAGAGACTGAATTCTCTATTAGTGAATGAATTGGTGTCTTTATTCTTTAAGTCGATGTGAAGGTCACTCTGAGCAGGCCCTGACTTCTAAATTAGCAAGATCATCTAAAAAAACTCATCACAAATGTATTCAATGTACTGTGTAACCTCTTCTGGAAACCTAGATTTGAATATTAAACAGCTGCCTGGCTGCACATGTAATGGACTCAGTTATAACAAATGTCCATATGTGTGCAGTGCTCAGCCAAAACTTGGTAGAATGCAAAACATGCACATAAAATCGTTGTGAAAACTCTCAGTCTTATTTGCTGTAAAAAAAAAATACAAGTCATTTATTTGCTATATGTACGTGTTGTGGAAAACAAACTCAAAGCATTTTTGTGGCTTTATTGCTTTTGCTTCCGTATTTGTGTACAATCAGTACAATCAAATCACTGCTAATGCTGGCTTTGTACAGAACTGATAAACAAAAATAATGAAATAAAATCAAACACAAGGGTAAACACAAGGTATACAATATCACAATATTGAATGAAAAAAAACACCAACAACTGACAAGGCTGCTTGACAGTAACAACAGCACAGCACGAATAAACATAAACAAATAAGTCGAAGATTAGAAAATGGCCTTACGGTAAGAGTTAGTTAAAGAACTGATTTAAAAGATGATGCAGCTATTCTCTTCAAGAATAGAAAATAAGTAAAGCATATAGAGATTTTTTTTAATCCTTTTCAAACCATACTTCAATAAAAGGTGCAACAACAAAACGGAGGCTAAATTCAAGCATCAGATGTGAGGCAATGAAATGTACATGTACTATTCACAAAAATAAACATCTTTTTAAGTAATGTCCTGTATCGGACTTATTACTAATTAATATGACAGTATTGGTTCTAGTAGTACATTAAGTCTGATGTCAGACAGTAAATGAACTTGTCTCCTCTGCTGCTCTGTCACTGAGACGGAAATTCACCTCACTCCGACATGGAAAAAAACTCACTAACACAGCATGGTACTCAGCAATGCCAGCTTTTCAATGGAAAGAAAATCTCCACTATATTTTGCTCAGTTGAAACATTATGATTACTGAACTTGGATCAAATAACATCAGATCTGTTGCCAGACACTCACAGGACTGCTGAGGACTTACATCTTCTTTGCTGCTGACTGATCTTTTCTGGCTCTTTCACTGTTGTTGGTGTTGATCTTTTCTTCTTTTATACAGTGATTTCTGCACATTGAACACAGAACCCGTGACCCCCCTTCTGACAAACATTAAAAGAACATTTAAAAATTAAGCCAAAACAAAGTCTGGTTAGC
This sequence comes from Oplegnathus fasciatus, assembly GCA_003416845.1. Classification (NCBI taxonomy): domain Eukaryota; kingdom Metazoa; phylum Chordata; class Actinopteri; order Centrarchiformes; family Oplegnathidae; genus Oplegnathus; species Oplegnathus fasciatus. The sequence continues at coordinate 655,590 of NTHP01000106.1, forward strand.
AGTAATTACCTTTTAAGTACTAAGACAAATCTGCAGCCTCTTACTGTATCCTCTCTGCATGTTTTCTTGTCAGGGGAGGAAGGGCCGGGGCTCCATCTTTGTGTGGGCTTCAGGCAATGGCGGGCGCAGCAGAGACCACTGCTCCTGCGATGGCTACACCAACTCCATCTACACCATCTCCATCTCCAGCACAGCTGAGAGCGGACGCAAGCCATGGTACCTGGAGGAATGCTCGTCCACACTGACCACCACCTACAGTAGCGGGGAGAACTACGACAGAAAGATTGTAAGGATTGAAGTGTGTGTGTGGTAGATTTGAAGAACCGCTGCTGAACACACACACACACACACACATAAGCGCGTTAGTTCTTTGAAAAGGAGCACCAGCACCCATGGCCTAATTTTACTGCAGGGCCAGAATGCTTATTCCTTCCTCGCTGATGTCCAAGTTGTATCTGTGGTGTTTTGTGCTTAATGACATTTGGAGATTTCTGTTCTCCACTTTTTTATATGAACCAAAGGGACTTGCTAAGGCATGTGTGCCTGTCCTAGATAACATTAAGTTAACATTAATTTACATTACACCATGCTTTTGAGCTTTAAAAAATTTCAACATTTGCACATGCAATATACAGTATAATTTCAGTTAAGAATACAGCATGATGCAATTTGGCATTAAAGGTATAGTCTGCAATAAAACTTGTTGATATTTGAACTCAACAGCCAAACAAATACACCCCTCCCTTCAATGCTCCTCCAGAAGCCCCCCCAAATTCATAGATGCGTTTTAAAAGTTGTTTGCTTGTGGTCTTGCGTACAGACCTGACAAAGCATGAATTCAGACTTTTTACAAGTCGGCATTATGATGTAGTTGTTTCGGCATCCTTTTTGATCCGTTTATTGCAATTAAATCACAGCAAAATCTGTTTATTTTGGTATCACACCACTGTAGTAAGCCAGATTAATTCAGCCAACGTGTGACTTGCTAGATACAGTGAATATTTATTGATTTTGACACACCAATTATGAAACTGCCACTCACCGTAGACAGATGGAGAGGCGAATAATCGTGGGTTGTGTTTAAACACGAATAAACACAAGTGATCCCGTGGTCAAGCTCACGTGTGTAACGCACAGCATGTTGTCCTGTGCACAAGCATGAGTTTGACCCAAATCGACAAAATCACTTCCATGATCCACTCGGATGGACAGTGACAGTTGTCCACTGTGAGGTAGCTTGTCTGGCAGTGTCTTGCTACATTCCTCGTACTGATGCTACAGACGGGCACACACACGAACACACACGCACATTCTTAACAGTGTCCCTCTGGCTTTGCACACTTACAGTACAACCTCATATGCCTGAATGTCAGTCTAATCTACTTGAGCTCATACTGTCCTGTCTACTCAAATGCTGTTGGACCACTTTCACTTCTCACTAAACCATTTCAGATTCTGTGTGTGTGTGTCTTCAGATAATCCCTCAAACTTTTTGGTCCAGGAAAGGTCCTTTGATGAGGGCTCAGACTGGAAGTTGGCCAAGCTTTTCTTGGCTGACTGACTGTCAAGCTGTCTGACTAGTTGGCTGTCTAAAGTCCATACAATCAAATCGAAAATACAGCACTTTAACAACACGTTTTACTACCCCTTATTCCTTCTTATTCTTTGTCCTTTGTTTCTCCTTGGGCATTGAATTGATTCCATGAATTCTTGGAGAAACTCGTGATTTGTGTGAGTGTCTGTGTGTGTTATCTGTAGTGAAGCAGTGTATCAAAGCTGGAATGTGAGTTTCAGGTGTGTCTAAATCCTCCTGATCCTTGACTTCAATCCCTCTCTGTCTGTCTGTTTGTCTTTCTCCCTCCCTTCCTGCCATCACTATTTTCTCCTCCTCTTCCTCTAACTCCACCTCTGAAACGGTCTTCTCCTCCTCTCCTTCATCTGTTTTCTTCTGGCTTCTTACCTTGGAAAATTCTCGCCTTTTGTCTTTGACTTTGTCTCTTCCCTGCCCATTTTCTCTTTATTAATGCCTGTAATTCCTCTTCATCTGTCGTTCCTCCCCCTCTGACTCTGTCTTCACTCTCCTTCTCCTCTCCTCTATCTGCAGATCACAACAGACCTGAGACATCGATGTACAGACAGTCACACAGGGACATCAGCCTCGGCTCCCATGGCTGCTGCCATTATTGCTCTGGCCCTGGAGGCAAAGTAAGATCCACTTAACCTCATCCCTTCCCTTCATCCCTTTGCCCCTTGCTTACCTTCTAATGCCCTCTTGTCCTTTGGCATCATTGATCTATAAGGGGAACACGTGAAGCATTTTCTCACAAATACATCATTGTCCGGTGGAGATGTATTTAAATACTTGGATCCCAGCAACATTTGTGCAGCGACATACCAAAGACATACAGGGTTCCAGAGGACTCTGCTGACATTCAGGACAACTCAGCTGTACATAGACACTCCTGCAGGACATACATGCCCACAGATCAGGCTCTCAGTGTTGCAAATCTACTGCTAGATGGTGGGCTAGAGAATGTAATGGTTAGAACATATCATCTCTGGCCTCTATGTAGTGATGTGTTCACATTTACTGCTTCTACATCTGCAGCTCGTCACAGGTGGCAGGGATACCTTGTCTTAAAGGTCTGTATAAATACAGGAATACTCCTGGTTCCTCCAAAGCAGGTTTGAGTGTCACAAATATAATGTTCATAGCTAAATGCAGGTGCAGATATTAAAATTGAAATGCTGAGTGAAATGGAGTCATCAGCAGTTAATATGTAACTGTTATTCTGGATGCCAGTCCAATATCAACAGTGGACAGTGTTTTGATGTGATAGACAAACCATGGTTTTGACTTTGTTTGATTAATCCTGACCTCCAGTGCACTTTCTGAGAGGGTTTTAAATGAGTTTGGGTACATTTAGAGATCTAGAGATGCACTATGCTGAGACTTGTCATCACTCTCCTTCGGTTGTGAACTGTTGTTGACCTTCAGCAAAATTAAGCACTCCATTGAGTTGTGACAACCATACTATATATTGCTGCAGTGTGTACATATTGTAGCCTGTCTTACCTGGGATATAATTTGATATCACATTATACTGCAGTACCATCTCCTCCGATACATTATCACGTATATCACAATGTTGTCTTGGGATCCTGAGACAGAGGTGTTTGCCTCCTTTTACTGCAGACATTTGAACTCTGAACTGCTCTGTTTTCTACCAGTTTATGGCTGCTGAAATGATGGCATGTGTTCATGTTGCTGTGTTTGCTGAGAAAATTATATTTTATGCACTTTGGTACACAGTGTTTTATCAAAGCTGTCTATAAAACTGAAGGCTCTTCATAACATAGTGAATAGATATAGAATATGATTGATTACTGCACGTTCTAAACAAACATGTTCTAAACAAACATGTTCTAAACAATTTTTCAGTTTTAAGGGTATATTTTTCTATTCAGGTACACAAAAATTGTGATGTATCACAGATAGTTGACTTACTGATATATCTTATTATAGAATCATCTGTATGGCGATGACTTCATTATTGCAGGCAAAATATTCGGATATTTATTCCAAACCCAAATTTGCCCTTTTTTTTGTTGCTTTTAAACATTTAAACCATTTAGATCTTGGTTTCAAGATGTCCTTCATGGCAGAGTTTCATGCTGTCTGCAACAAGCAGGGCTACTCACAGACATTTTGGGGCCAGGTGCTTTTATGCCAAACATTTCTGCTAGAAGTGACTGGTGTGCCATTTCAAAACTGGCACTTTCAAAGATAAGAAAAGTGAGAAAGACAGATTTTAAAAGGATTTTATATTCAATTGATTTCAATGTCCTGTCATGCCCTTATGCCTTCTAATTGCCCTGGTTGCTTTATGTGTGAGGCACCGCAGATACCTGCCCTGCCCCTCTTTGAGACCTGTAGATGTGCTTTATTTGAGATAAATTCATGAATTGGGAAGAGTGCAGTGCAGGTGCTGAGACTCTGAATTGGGCTTTACCCCATCATCACATGTTGAGCGGCTCAGTTAGCTGAGGTCACTTCATTTAACCTGGATAATCCAATCCAAATCCTCCCAGTAGAAAATATTCTCGGTTTCCAAGCAGTGCTGGGCACATAAGCCTGTTTCCTCAACAAGATTATCACACACTGCTTCTTGCCTGCCTGCTTTCTTCTCCTCTGCTAGCTCTCACCTCCTCTCTGTCGTGCTTGCTGTGCCTCCACCACTGTCACGATGGTCTTTTTTTTCCCTCCTCCAAGGCAAACGCTCTTTCTTTCTTTCCTTCTATCCATTCATTCAGTTTCTCACATGGATAAACTTGCATGCATGCACACGCAGGCAAAGAGGAGAGGATGAAAGAGGGAGAGGGAAAAAGTTTAGACAAACTCTGTGCAGTACCGATCGTATCTGCTCTTATCTGGTGAATTAAAGCGAGCAAACTTTCTGTGATAAACATGTCAAGACGCCATTACGCTAGACTTCACTAAACTCTCTGTTGTGAGGTCTTTTCCCTAAGAGTGCATTGGAACATGTTACTTCAGAAAACTGTCCCATGCTCCGTTCTCTGTAGATTTTGCCAAGTCTAAGATGTTTTAAGTCTGCACATGATTTATCTCTTTATGAGCTAGAGTCCCGCACGGCAAGCAGCAGCGTTTTAGAGCTTCAGAAACTTTTTATTTCTTTTCCCTTTCCTTTTGTCCTTGGATGTGAAGAAATGGAAAAGTGAGTGAACATGGAGAGACGAGACTTCAGTGAGGAAATTAGGAGGGATAAACAACAAATGAACCTACCATAAGAACCTCATCTACTGGGAGGTTTTAAAAAACCAAAGCAGGGATAGATGGACAAATAAAACTCCACGTTTCTTTTCCACATATGCACTTTAAAATTCAAGCTAGAGAGGCAGATTTTAGAGTGAAAAATGCTGATTATACTTTAGTGCGTAATCTTCCATCACTGGACTGGACCATGGTGAGATTGAGACGGACTGTTGACAATTCTGACTTTTTGCCTCTTCATTTTCCCTCTTCTCTTAGTGGGCTTTGCTTTCTCCCTGCAGATTACTCTTGTATGTTTTCCTCCATAATTACACTTGAAAGAAGCACCAAGAAACCTATATTAGACATACTGATTTGCTGCTGGTTTTCCCCAGTATGCTGGCTACTCCATTAATTAGTATTGGCTTGTTTATGGGAAGGCTGTCGTGGCCTAGATAACGATGCCAAAGTCACTTTTAATTAATGACCATAAAACATTTATGGAACCATAATTACACAGTGGCAGCTAAGCCTATTAATATTGATCTGAACATTAATTATTCTGACTTTTCATAGCACTTATCTGTGCTACCATCCTTTAATTATTTTTTACTTGATATTTTATTTTCAGCTATTTAGTCTACATTCTTCAGTTGGATTTGATAAGTGTGGGCTCAATGAGGCCATTAGTGAATTTTGAACATGTGTTAATGTCTTCGCAAGTGTTGTATTCTGAGCATCATGTGGATGGGGTATTCTGGGTGTACTGAAAGCAAGGCTTCCCATAAAAAGAAAAAATCTTCTTTCCATCTAAAATTTCCTTTTTTGTCGAATCCTGATCTCATCCCTAACATCAGAAAGCAGTTTGTCTTGAGTATAACCCTGATAACTGCAAAAAGGCTGACCCAACACTCCATTAAGTCAATTTGATTACTTTCCTTTAAAAGCCAAGGGATGATGGACAGCTAATGTGAAAAATTAAGGTCTTTTCTAGGCTCTTAGTTCTGTGAGAGATTAATGGCCAGCTTTCAGCATAGCTGATTTTTTGTGCTCTTAGTGTAAGTAAAACCAGAAAGACACAATTAAAGTACCTACTATGATTCTGATTTCGCTATGATGACTGAACCATAGAGAACTTGCACTGGACTGCGACAAATAGCCTATGTCAAGTCAGTGGGCACACATTGTCTTGTAGTGTCCTAAAAGTCAGAGCCCTCAGGATTTTATCAAACATGTTTGATTGACTAATCTGAATGTGATCCTGTAGCTTAATCTGGTTAATGAATAAAATCACACCAAACCTCTAAATATTGCTGGTTTCAAATATCCATGTAAGGCAGTGATGCTAAAGATCAAATGTGACATCAGGGACATTTATGTTTGCCCATTTTATTACAACGCAGTTTGCTTTACATTAAAGACATAAAGTATATAATGTAATATATGCATAGAATGATATGATTAAGACAAGATAGAAAATACAAGAAAACATTCATCTACAAAACCAAATGTGGCATTGATGAACCCTATCCACAGCCCAGTAATATTACTCCACAGATACAGATAAATTGCCAGAACATTTACAGAGGAACATACGTGAAAGGAGGCTTTTGACTGTAATCTGTGAAAGTCAGCAGCTAAATGTGTGATGCTGAGACTTCTCCCAGATGTTAAGGGTTTTTTAAAGGCTTCAAGTGCGTTTTTGGTTTAAGAGATCACAGGAAGCTGTGAAAGAACCTGCTCTTATGCAAGCAGCTAAACGGGCAAAGGCACAGTGTGTTCAGGTCAGACTCATTTTTCTGCCGGGCGCTCTCAGTCTCCCTCTTGCATCATATCTGTGTATCTTCTTAAATTTTAAAATCCGAAATGTTGGGTTGCAAACCTTTAAATATTAGTTTTAGGTCAACTGATTCAGAGTAGTGCAGTTTCTGGAGGTCTCAGATGGCGAGGGAGTGACATGAGGGGAGGGAACGGAGCATCTGGCCAGCATATGAGATGGAAGGGAATCCCAGGAAACTCAGCGACCCACTTCTTCCTGGTTTTTCCCTTTAATGTAGCGTTTGGACATCAAAGAAGTTGAGACACATGGCTGCCATCTCATAATGGATCTCACGTGAGATCTGGGAAACTGGGGATGGATGAACGGGCATCTATGCTCTCCATCTATGCCTCTCTGTAATTTTCTCTTTCAGTGATCTTCCACCTACTATATATTACTATGTTTCCTTTTACCTTGTTTGTTTTTTAACCTCCTTGCCCTTATATCCCAAACTTTGTATGTTCTTCTTTTGTCCACCTATCCTCCCCATGCTGTTGTCTGAATTTACTCCCATAAGGAAGATATGTCTCCATGTCTTACTATCCATTTTCCCCTTTTAGTCATTTGTTTTTATCTCTCAATGTTCTGCTCTTCACAGCTTAATAAATTATTCAAAATATTTTTTCTCATCATCATTCCTGCATTCACATCACCTGTGCTGCCTGACCTTGTCATTTATGTATGTGGGTGTATGTACATTTACATATTTGTTATTTAAAATGTATGCGTATGTCTGTTTGAGTGTGCATAGAAAAGCAGTTATGTATGTCACTTATTTATTTACTTAGTTCCTGCTCAGTTACGTCCTCCCACTCAGTCCTTGGATTTTTTACATTACGATAAATAAATTAATGTATTTGTGTGTGTGTGTGTGTGTTCTCTTCCGCTAGTCCTCTTCTAACATGGAGAGATGTTCAGCACATCATTGTCAAGACCTCTAGAGCCGGACATCTCAGCGCCCCTGACTGGAAGACCAATGCTGCTGGTTACAATGGTACACACACACACACACACACACACACACACACACACACACACACACACACACTTTCTCAACCAAGAATCAGAATTCTTAGGAATTAATCTCAATGTCTTATTAGCGATTCTTCACAACAAAACTGTTTAAATCTGTTCCATGCAACTCATTTGATTAACTTCCTTGAAGAGCTCTGCAGAGATTACATGTCACTGTTTCTTTTTTCGACTGTGGTTTGGACTAATGGTAAAATAAATCAATAAAAATTCTTATTCTCATCATCATTTTCCAGCTATCTAATCTAATCTTATTTAAATTTCTCTTATCTAAACCTATCTGATATTTCTAGATGTGTTAGTTATATTTCTTTCCTGTTTCTTCTGGGCTTTTGATTCACTACTATAAATCTGTAAAGCTTCTTTTCATTCCACCAAAAAAGCAAGCAAGCAAACAAACAAACAAAAATACAGGATAGGGCTAATAAGCCTTTATAAACAAAGTTTCCCAAAATATCTTTTTAGTTTTGGGTTGTGTTTGTGTAATTGGTGAAGCTGATAGTAATTGTCATGAGCAGTGATAAAAGAAAAGCTAAATCTTTGTGTTGTGTTATGGATGATGCTGTGGGTGGTCAGATTATTTCAGCAGTTATTGTTTCAACAGATCAATTAAGCAACAGTAGCATTTACGGTTCATGGTGGGATGTAGTGTGTTTTGAAAGAAAAACAGTTATAGAGAAATCAATATGCATAATTTTGACTCCTGAATTAGTTTTCTCCAATCAGAAGAGGGGTGAATTTTTTCCTTCTTGCTTAACTACTGCGCCGCCAGCTGCCATCTGTCAGGGTCCATGTGGTGGTTGCTGTTTTGTAACTTTGTGAGTGCATGCTTGAGTGTGTATGCATACCTGCGTGCGTGTGTGTGTATGTGTGTGTGTATGGGGGAGAGAAACCAAGTGAGTGAGAACTAAGGGTCAGCCAGGCTGCAGGCCCAGTGTGCCTGGAGACTTTCCAAGTGACTGTTTTTTCAAAGAGCAACTAAAGAGAAACAGAATGGGGAGGGAGGGTGGGAGAAGTATGGAAGGAATTCATATCTGAGCTGCTAAACCCATAAGTTGAGTGGTTTTCAAACTTTCTTTTTCATTTTTAGATAACTATCTTATGTGTCCTCAGTGTTTTCATCAGTCAATAGAGAATACCTGTTAAAACAACAGGGTGATGCTCTGAATCGTAATAACAGTTTTCACTAGGAATCTAAACCAGTACAATACTTGATGCCTGTAAGAGTGACTACAAACTTCTCCAGAACTTGTCCACTGATTCATTAATCAAATAATAATTATTTGTGGTTGCATTGTTTCAATCGGGGTAAAAACACAAAGTCTTCCTCAGGAGTTTGAACTACAATCCTTTTTTAGATAAACCATCATTGGTATGAGAAACAGTAGAGTCAGCGTTGAAGTGGTCTGATCAGCTGGGACATCTCACTGTTTCCTACAGTCAGCCACCTGTACGGCTTTGGTCTGATGGACGCTGAGGCGATGGTGAAGGAGGCGGAGCAATGGAAGCAAGTCCCTTCTCAGCACGTCTGTGTGGAGAGTGCAGACCGACAAATCAGGTAGAACACACACACACACACACACACACACACACACACACACACACACACACACACATATCCCGACATACCAGCTTGGAAATAACAAGTATTGAATTTTAAGTGCTGACAAGCTGCCCTTCCAGATGACCAAACCACTTGTTGAGCACCCTAATGAATAGGAAATATATTACATTGACCTGAACACTTGAACCATGAGTCTGTTTTAGCGGTTCAATATACACTACATGGACAAAAGTATGTGTACACGGACACTACAGTGATATGCCATTGTTAAACCTCTCATTCCAAAACCATGGGAATGAATAAGTTGTTATAACAGCCTCCACTCTTCTGGGAAGACTTTCCACAACATTTTGGAACCAGGCTGCAGATATTTGCTCCCATTCAGCCACAAGAGCATTAGTGAGGTCAGCCAGTGATGTTGGGCGATAAGTCCTGGCTTGTAGTTGGTGTTCCGATTCATCCCAAATGTGCTGGATGGAGCTGAGGTCAGGGTTCTGTGCAGGCAAGTCAAGTTCTTGGAAAAACTTGGAAAACCATTTCTTCATGGTCCTCACCTTGTGCACGGAAAAAGGGCCTTCCCCAAACTGTTGCTACAAAGTGGGAAGCACTCGATTGTGTAAAATACCATTGTATGCTAGAGCATTTGGATTTCCCTTAATTAGACCTAGAGGGCCCAAACCAAAAGCATGTGGACTGGGATGTCCACAAAAAATAACTGTGAAAATCTACTGCTGTGCCACAATAATCGCTGACAATAATGACGCTCTGATTGAGATAAAGAAATGTTGTCTTGTGTGCATATACTGTGCAAGTTTAAAATGAAGTGCTGCTTAAGTGAGTCAACTCTGAGACCAACATATGTGACAAAACATCTTTCTCATTTTTTTCTCTCATTTTATACTTTCCCTGGTGTTTTATGCACCAGCATGTGTCTGAGAGTGCGGTTGTGCAAGCTGTACCTTGATAGGGGCCAAGCATTAGTTCTGGCAGGGTGGTTCTCACATAAGACCTTTACTACGCACACACACACTCTCACACACTCACAGACACACACACATGGAGAGAGCCAGGGCTTCACAGCTTGTTATTCTTGATGCAGCTGGAAGCCTGAGCACTGTTCTGTGTTAGGCAGGCTGGCTGAACTTGGGCCCTGAACTGGTTTGCTTTCAGTCAAAGGCTTGGTGGGCCAGCGACTGCAGCATTATCAGTGTCATTCTGTCTGTTCTGCTCCAGTGCACAAGTCAGTCCATATGAGGCTTATGTAAAGTCCAGCTTGTGTCAGAGGCAGTCGTGCTCAGGCCACCGTACTCATGTAATGTGTGTTGGCTTATAGAGAGATTTCCACTGTTGTTGTGTGAAAGAAATAAAGACAACCCTCTCATTTTAGCCTCCCTTTTCCATGTGTAGTGTATTTATGAGTAGCCTTAGAGATGTGTGAAATGGCCAGCCACACATTTGTGCAGTTACTGGGAGCTTAAGCCTTGTTCATAAACAGAATTACCCTTCGTCCATCCACCCAAATGACAGGCTTGCAAAGAAGTAAAAGTGGGCAATCACCAGGAAACAAAAAGCTTTGTTTTGGTTTGTTTTTGGAACAAAGGCAAAGAAGTCATGAAAGTTTTATGTGAAACACAGTTCAAAACTGAATTTTCAGACTGCCCCAAAAAGTCAAAAAACGTTCTTTTCCTTTAACGAACCACTTTGTTGAGAATTTATGAATTTATGTATAAATGTCTCGTTATGTATTAAGTGTGACTGTGCCTATGTTTTTTCATAGATTGTGTTAAGGTCTATATGTCTCTTTTCAGTTGTTGGTACATCTACAGATGTGTGTGTGTGTGTGTGTTCTGTGCTTCCAAATTGCTACATGAGTGCAGCCGTCACCTCACTGCCGTGTTCCCACACACCCCCTGGCTGGCCCCTCTGACTGCGTTTGGTAATGTCTGTCTGCTATCGCTCGCCTCACTCCACTTGGAGCACGCACCAGGAAAACTGCCTGATCTGTGTGCAATCAGGCTGGTGGTTATCAGCTGTGCATCTGCTCTGTCATCAACCCCATGCGTATGGTTCAGTTATCTGTGTTGTGTCATAGAGAAGTCAGAGCTGTGATATCAGCCCTGGGGTCCACAGCCATTACTGCTGTCCGATTTCCAAACAGTCATCGACTACTTACTAAAGAGACGATCAGTGTTTCTCTCTGTTATTCATTCCATCATGTCTGCTTGAGCTAATACAGTTTTCTTGTGTATTTCTCTGTTAGCTGTGGTTTTAAAGTAAATTGTTTTATTGACTATTATAGTCCCTCAAGAATTATGTTGATCAGTGATCAAAGATGGAGTTGAAAGACAAACGGAGAAATTGTTATGGATTGTTTACCTGTCATTATTCTGGAAAAACAATATAATAAACCAAAATAAAATAATAATAAACCACTTTCACTACTTTCATACTGATTCGCTGATCTAACTGATATGAGACGGATAAATTTGTCAATGTTACTTTAAAACATATTTCTCAATGGAAATCATTACTTCAATCTTCATGGCCTGTTTTGGCCTTTCATAAACAAATTGCAATTTTTTTTAGCAGTAATTAGTAATCAATGGACTGACAAGTTTGTGGAATATGTTGTTCCAAGAAAAAAGCTTCATCTTCATCGCACAGCTAAACACCATCTTTACCAGCCGATAATTGCCTCGGGGTAATTTTCCTCTTAATGATAAACAGCTGTGCTGTATCACTTAGGCCCTAAAAATGTCATTGCTGTGTTTGTAACCCTGACAACAGTAATAAGTCGCTTTTCAATACAGGATCAAACAGCACAATTCACTGGCAATAATTGTCTTTCAACCCTCCACTTACTCCAAATAATCCTTTTATGTGTCATTTTGCCAGCAAGTGTAATTCACCAGCTCTGTTTTAGTTTCCAGCGAATAAACCCTGCATGTAATCCTGTACTGCAGTGAGTTAATGTGTCAATTTGGCTCAGCTGCTCCATGTGCAACTGTTGTGCAACAGCAACGTATGACTCTCTCTCCAAAGCCTTGCTCTGGCAAGACGGTTTTCATTGTCCCTTGTACTGGACCTGTCCATGTTTTTACTGTTTTTGTTGTTGTATCGCTATTATATTAGATCATACCACAGATGTTATTCAAGGGGTCATTAGATGTTTGCGTTGGCTGTTCTGTGATTTTTCTGCTGCTGACTGAGCTGTGCATAGCAGACAGAACAAATAATGTTCTTTGTCTTTCTTATCATGCTCACGGTTCTTGGTTTCTTTGGCTTGCTGAGGTTTAGGAAATGGAAAAACCTTAATATGGACTTTTGTGCATGCGCTTTGGTTTTTGGAGGAGGTTAAATCAAAAGAAGTACATGTGATTGCTCTTAGGGGTGCCTCAGGGTATTAAAACTTGATATTGAGTGTCAGTCGCTAACAGAATTTCTTTGGCGAGAGTTCACTGAGCAGTATGTCTCAGTGAAGGGGGACAGCCACAGTCTTATACTCTTAGACTCTGCTCTGATATCTAATATCCTATTTTTGTTTGCTTTTTTGTTGTTGACGTGTTTTTAATTGTTACATCTTTTTTGCTGCAGCGAAATGTACTGGCACACCCAGCAAATCTCCTTGGTAAATGCCACAATGCCTATAAATGTTGGTTTTCCTGTTTCCATCAATGGACTGGCGGTCTTAAAGGGATTGGTGTGTGTTACTAGAAAGGAAACCTTGGTGGTTTCAATTTTTTCCACTGTGAAGCATTGACTCTTAAAAATGTGATCAATATTGTCTTTAATCGATAAATCAAGTTATCAATGCTCTCAGAAATAACAAATTGTGGATATTTGTGTTTTATTGTGTATTTTTTCCTCATGTGTATCTGTTGACTGGTTCTGTCCTCCAGAACAATCCGTCCAGAGCATGTGGTTCGGTCGGTGTACAAGGCGACAGGATGCACTGACAACCCCAACCACCATGTGATCTACCTGGAGCACGTGGTCGTTCGTATTACAATCACACACCCTCGTCGTGGGGACCTGTCAATCAACCTGACCTCACCCTCAGGGACAAAGTCTCAGCTGCTTGCCAACAGGTAAAGTTGTCTGTATATTGTCTATATATCTTTTATATTTTGTATATATATACTGTATAGTATATATATTTGAAGTCACAAAAAATGCTGAATTTTTAGTCCTGTTATTTTGCTTTTAAAAGCTGGAAAAAAAATCAATACCGGGTCTAAAAATTCAGCTTTTTGTTGTGGCTTCAAATAAGGCACATTAGAAATGTTGTAACGCATGGGGTAAATAATGTTTCTGTTTTTCATTTAAGTAAATTTGCATTATTCTCTAAAAATGTGGATTCACTCGTTTGTTGACAACAGTAATTTTTAATTTGGGCTGAAACACCATAAAATGCAGTAACCTCTAGGGGATTGAATACTGAATGTAGTGTAAGCGCTGTATGTACCCAGTTTACGTTCACCTCAAGTAAACCACAGTCCTTTACAATGTTTGTCCAGAGTTCACTACAGACTGTGATTGTACTTGCTTGAGTGGTTGCGATTGTTTGTACTGGTATTTGCAATACTTGAGTTGTTTCCTCATCTGATCTGATATCTTTGTGTGTGTGTGTGTGTGTGTGTGTGTG
>NTHP01000106.1:669473-680529 GCA_003416845.1 Oplegnathus fasciatus
TGTGTGTGTGTGTGTGTGTGTGTGTGTGTGTGTGTGTGTGTTCTTGATGTGCAGGTTGTTTGATCACTCCATGGAGGGTTTTAAGAACTGGGAGTTTATGACCACCCACTGCTGGGGAGAGAAGGCAGCAGGCGACTGGGTCCTAGAGATCTATGATTCACCTTCTCAACTCCGCAGCCAGAAAGTCCCCGGTATGACAGTGTTACTAATTTCTTTAATTAAAAACGAATCATCAATCTGCGTACCCATTTTTTAAAATGTGATTTAATTTACAGAGTCAGTAGAAGTAGAAGACAGAATTTTTTGTCTGGATTGAGTGTGGGACCAGCAGGAGCACACATGTTGCTCTGGAGGCAGTGAACTTAACTGCTCAAATGACCCACTAATTTAACAACATAATAAAGTCTCAAATGGAGAGTAGCAGTTTCTAAAAAGCTGTTATGTCGATCACTATAATCCCATGTACCTTGTGCCTGGTTTTCTCATGTGTATCATTAAAGGTTAATGTAATATAATCTACTCTAATGGTAGCTGAAAATACCCTGAAAATATAGAATAATTTAGATTATGAGGTTCTTATGCTTTCTGTTGCTGCGTTCTAGTGGTGAAAGCTGGCTGAACTGCTATCCCACTTAACATGTTACAGCTGAACAGAAAAAAAGAAGAAAACTCTGCACAACTTCCCGACATTATACATCTGTTTCTTTGGACCATAATGGCAACGCTATATATCAAATGTACAAACAAATAAGTATCAAAGGATATTCAGCAGCTTGCCATCAGGACAGACTGAAGTGGATCTGTGTCTAAGATTCTTCTGTTTCCTCAGGCAAGCTGAAGGAGTGGTCACTGGTGCTGTATGGCACCTCTGTGCACCCGTACTCTGTGCGCAGCGATAAGCCCCGCTCCACAGACATGCTGACGCCCACCGATGAGGAGCTCACAGAGGAGTACAACGGTAAGTGATAAATCCAGAGCCATACACAGACAGGTTAGCCACAGTAGCATTGCAAATTAACATAATACGCAGTGTGCTATTTTTACTGTCCTGGTGACAGTAAGTTGTACTGCCACATTAGGTATAAGGGTATTAAAGGGTGCAATGAATTGAAATGAATAATTCCATAAACTCAGTTAATATAAACAAGTTTATTCGACTATAAAACCTATTCCTCTGGTCATCACCTCTTTACGGTGTTACTCCTGTGTGTCTCCAGGCCCCTGTGACTCTGAATGCAATGAAAATGGCTGTGAAGGTCCTGGACCTCATCACTGCATCAACTGCCTCCACTACTTCCTCAAGTTCAAGAACAACACCAGGTCAGACTGCCTAAGAAATCAGTACCAAGTAGAATATTGTTCTTGTGTTGGAGAACGTCAGAGAATTGCTGCTTAACCCACATTTTAAAGTGTCTTGTACGAATGTAAAGAGCTATTGACTGTTCTTGTGGGAAAGGATTTTGTTTTTCAAATCATTTTTTAAACAGATCAAAAAGGCAAAAGTTGTGTTTCTCTTGTACAGAGTAAAGTTTGACAGAACATATATCACCCCGCTAACCTAAACTGCTTGAACTACTTCATATCTATATTCATTTACAGACTCCTTTTGTGTGTCTCCCCTCCCACGTTATCCTGGGAATTATAAAAAAAATTCAGAGTCAAACAACTGAGTCATAAACAGAAAGCTAATTAAGCAATACAAAGATGACTCATGTAATAAGTGAGTGAGTGAATGAATAAAGTTTTGTTTTGCACGTATTGTACATAGTTTAGCTTATGGATAGCAAAACTTAGGTGGAATCATTCAATTTGGGAATATAATTGTTATTAATCCCACTTGGTCTCACTGACTTTTCTTACTTTTATAGACAGTTTATAGATTCTCAGTATACACGAAGATGTAAAAGTAATTGCTCTGTGGACTCCACCAGAGCCAATTTGTTTGGTTTTTTTTCTCTTAATTTAAAAAGTGTGTCTGAGCTACCAAGCTACAGATAGAAGATACGTCTGGCTCATATGTGATTTCAACAACATCTGATTGTATTAAAGAGTGTGAAGTCCTTTGGGAGTCCAGAGTCAGCCAAATAAAGAGGGATCAATATTAGCTGAGGGGGTCTCAATCAGAAAGTTTTACAAGGTAAAGTGAATGTTGGTGCATACCAATCCACATAACTGGATTTAATCAGCTCGAGGCAAGATTGCGATTGTGTTTACAGGCTTCAGAGAAACAACAACCCAGTTTGCATTCATTAATTTAGTAATCAGTATTCCAGCAGACATTTATTGGCCGTGTTTTTTCGATGTAAATGCAACAACCAAAATTATAAATCCTTGTAAAACTGTGTCTTCACTGTTCGGAATTTGGTTGTATAGTAGATGGATCTTTTGAAGAGTAACAGGCAGTTATCTCTATCTCTGACCTCTAGCTCATATTTAGTTTTTAAGAAGCATGCATGAACATTAAGATTCACATAACTGGCTAACAAGGGGTGCTGTGATGTCCAGGTACAGGATGTTTCTTACATGAAGATGATAAAGGCTCAAATTTATGTACTGTATATATTGCAGCACTTTTCTAGATCAGATGTCACAAAGTGCCTCACAACAACAGACAAAAGCGAGACTTAAAGTAGAGACGCAATATAAAAGTAATAAATACAACAGAGTGTAAACAGGTGGGTCTTCACCTGCTTTTTAAAGGTTTCCACAGTAGGAGCTGCGACTTCAAAGGTACAAAGTTAATGCACAGTACCTTGTTGCTGTTATGTTGTCTTTTCAGTGTCACGACTACATGAGATAATGTCTAGCTTGTTGTAATATTCTGATCCGAAGTCATATCTTAGTTGTTCTGAATTTCAGAGTTACATTTTGACTCTGTGGCCTGTAACCACTTTGATGTGCTCCTCAGTGCTATAACTTCCTCTGGTTCATTTGGAATTTCCTTTTTGCCACCATTTAAGGTCGCAGGTCAGTGCTTCCCTCTGTTATTTGGTTAGCTTAATGTGAAGAAGGTTAAGAAACAGTGCAGGTGGCATCCTGATTAATTTCACCTTGTCAGTCTGATAACAGAGATGCTGTTTCCTGTCGGTCATATCATGTTCAGTCTCTCTCTTCCCCCTGTTAAAAGTGTGTGTATGCCTGTGTGTGTGACTGTGAATTTGTGTGTGTGTGTGTGACTGTGAATTTGTGTGTGTGTGTGTGCACATTTGTGTGTGCCCTTAGGATCCCATTAGGATCAAAGTCTGTTGTAATTGCCTTTGTGTCGGCGGGTCTCGGCACTAATAAAAGGCAAACCAATGCAGGTGCACGAGAATGTGCAAGCTTAGGCGCTACCTTATCATTAGCCCACTTTAGAGGTGTGCTGCCCTTTTCTGCCACCACAGGGAGCAATTGATGAATGAAGATTGGGGGGTGGTGGGAGGAGGGAGGAGGGGTGGCGGTGGTGTTTAATGTTCAGATAATTACATCCCTACATATGTGTTTGATGGTCTAGACTCACCAGAAAGGTGTGTCTGGGTCACTGGAACTTCTTGGTTTTTTTGCACCTGTGTGTGTATGCATACATACAGTATGTGTGTGCATTGTATGCAGGTCATAAGTCCAATAAATCCCCGGGTCATTTTGAAGGAACTTGAAAATTCTAAAAATTTCTATTAATTTTGACAGTTTTCTACGTTTAATTGGCAATTTATTTAAAATTGTCTGTCCCAGAGATTCTTTACATGAAAAGCTGTTTTCTATTCTACCAGGAATTAATCAAGTGGAAAAAATAATTGAATTGTTGGATGTGTTCAATTTTGTATTTTTCTTTGCTTTAAAATGGTCAAACTTAACACTGAGTCTAAAAAATGATTAGTATCCCCCTTTTAAAAACCCACTACCCGGAGGACATGACCCTCTTTGTCCTCAATGGTAGCTACAGCCCTGATTGTACACCAAGAAAGATGAAAATTCTCAGCACAGTAATTGTTGGAGGGTGTGTGTATGAATATGAATCAGTTTCATGCATTTGTAAAGTAGCAACATTGCAATATGCATCAGTGTGCTTCATTGGCATGAAAGGTAACTCACACTTTGAGTGTGCTCACTTTTGGTTTCACCTCCACCAATGGTGATTTTGATAATGTGGCTAACATTTGTGTTAAATTACAACCCCATGTGGTTGTCTGATCGCTTGTGTTTCATATGGAAGCAAATGTTGCCACGTCCCCCGATCTTGATAATGAATTTGGTGACTAAAACATAATCATAACTGATAGGAACGAACCAAAAATACAAAAATAAGAGTCATGTTGAAAAGAAAACTTGAAATTTTCCTTTTACATTGCTTTTTTACCACAATTTCATGTCTATACGATAGACATCACTGACATCTGCTTGCACTGACAGTGTGGTCAGGAAAACGCTGTTAAACGTTTTTCTCACATTCAGTGGTGTCCTTGGGGTGGGCGTTACATTGTAGTGTTTTTATAATCTTTATTGGTAAAATAATCATTTCAGTATAGCAGAGAAATGGTATTAAAGTTGGAAGACAAACGCATGGCAGTGTGTATGCGCACACATGGATCATGTGTTTCACACGTGCAATGTGTGTTTTTTGGCAGAAAACTCTGTATTGTGTGAACAAGGCTTAAGGAGTGTGTGCGTGTATTTTGTGCTCTTGAGGATTTTGGAGATTTTTCTCACCTTAGGAAGGGAGCCTCAGGGTGAAATGAAGGGGTGACGGAGGGCTGTGAAGTTATCCAACAGATGTTGCACCTGTTCACCATATAGCACCCGCACGCACTCACTCGCTCCCTCTACTTCTGTTTGTCCCAACTCATTATGTGCTATAAATACATGGAATATAAGTTTACATTTACAATGGGTAATTATTAAAAGTATTTCTGCTTTAGTCCCATAAAACTACATGTTACTTGAGCTTATGTTTATAATTGCACACAATATATTATGCCTATAATACTCTTACACAAGAGGCATATGCTTTTTGTCACACATATGTTTTACATTTTGAGCCTGTTAACATTATACTGAGCTGTGTGATAGAGGTTGTTAATCGTGGAACAATGAGGCCGATTTGGTCTTTAATGTGTTGTTCTACTACAGCCTGAAAATTTCTGTAAGAAATACAAATTGTCCCGTCTGTGTTCCACTTTTGTCTTTTGTGATGCTCTCTTTGACCCTGTGTCCCTCTTCAACCACCTCTCTCTTCAGGATGTGCGTGTCGGAGTGCCCCAGTGGCTTTTTCCGTGATGATAGGAAGCGCTGCAAGAAGTGCTCCTCGTTGTGTGAGACCTGCGTCGGTAGCCGTAGCGACCAGTGCACAACGTGCAGGACTGGTTTCCACCTCAACGAGGGCTCCAACACGTGTGTCGCCAGCTGTGGCGACAGCTTCTACCTTGACCATGGTACGTTTCACTGCTGGCCAAACTGTCTCTACAATGTACAAACTCTTAGATAATAAGTACACACATGATCGCACACCGTGCAGACAAGAATTTGTTTTCAAACTCTCGGTTTTCTTTCATTGTTCCTCGGCCCAGCTTGGAGTTTTTATAAGCTTCTCCTGACTTCAGTAGTGTTTTCTCCTTTGCATCTGTTTTTTTTTTTGTAATTCAACAAACGACATTTAAACTTAACTAAACTTAACAGCTCTGGGGAGCAAAATGCCTCCAACAACACAAAACCAGGCTCAGCCGTAATTGCTACATGCCCTCTCAGGGTCAAAGATTTGTCTTTCCAAGTCCCTTGTTACTTTGCTGCCTGAAGTCTGAAGTTCCTAAGAATAAAGAATAGCTAAATTTATTGCCCTCAGTGGGGAAGGTAATTCATAAATACCACTATCAATGCTGGAAACAAACTGGACTTCTAGAAATACATGTGTGTGACCTGCATCACAAAAAAAGGTCATAACTATCAACAAAACTGCTTTCGCTCATTACCTCAGAATGATGCCATTGTATCCTTGATGTAATGTCTAGCCAGTTGTTTGTTTTTATGCAATTACTGAACCACACAGGACTGAAAAGTTTGCGCTAGTAAGCAGATATTTTCACCAGTTTAAAGTGGAATCATTTATAAAATAGAACAGATCCACATGGGGATTATGTATGGATTACATTTACGAGAAGTCATCTTGTTTTCTCTGTGTTGACCCGTGGTTAATAATGAACAGAGTAGTGCAGCGGTGTTAACATACAGTATGTACTGTATTACAGTATATACTTACTGGTTTGTCTTATGTTCAAAATGTATGCCAGTCTGGATGAAAGTAAAGTAGGAATGAGAGACTGAAACTATGTATATCTTATAATTATGTCTATATATTGGTCTGCAGCCAAGACAGTGTAAGTCCTGGCAACTCTGAGAGTCTCTGGCAGCAGATCTGATGTGATCTGATCCAAGTTCAATCATAACATTTCAACAGGCCAAGATGTAGTGGATACTTTTTTCTTTTGAAATGTTGGCACTGCTGAGTATTGTGTTGTGTTAAATGAGCTATCTAGAGTTTATTTTCTCTTTGTCAGTCTGACAGCGAGCCGAGGTGAATTCCAGCCTTTATCAACACGTGGACACGTTCATGTAATGATTTCATTACTGGTCAGATAACTTTTTTTTTTAGAGACGCCAACCTAATTATGGACACAGTAATGTAAGCTATGGGGTGTATATTATGTGTGGCATCAACTGAATCATGTGTGATATTTGGATATTGTGTCAAAAAGTTCATATCCATGTAAGCACAGTTTGTAGACAGTTTCTGACAATCTCACAGACCCATAAAAGACTTTCTTTATTGATTAATCTTTTCATTATTTTTTGTTAAGTGAGTTATTGTACAGTATATAAAATGTCAGAAACTGGTAAAAATGCCCAGCACAACTTCCCAGAGCGAAAGGTGGCGTCTTCAGATTGCTTGTGTTGTGTAACTAAGTGTGTAAAGATTTTAAACATTCTATGATATAAAACAGAAAAACGGCAAATCTTCAAATTTGAGAAGCTGGAACCAGCAAATGTTTTGCCTTTTCTGTTTGGTAAATGACTTAAACAAATAATTGATCATCAAAGTTGTTAAGGAATTTTCTGTTGATCAATTAATCTTGATCATCCTGTTCTCAACTAAAAAGGGAAAGAATCACTCGAGCGCAATGTAAAAGTGCTTTTTTTTTTTTCATGGAAATCTGTCCATGACCTGTCCATATCCTGCATCCACCCTGTAATGATTTACAGATTCCTGAAAGTCTAACCAACAATCCTCACTTACTCTCAGTCTCCTCCCCTTCACTCTGACCATATGACTTCCCAAACAAAACCATAAGGTTGTGTCATACATAAGCACAGCTTTTTGGAAATGTAGAAATAACAGTTATGATTAATAGTCATAGCCTACTCTATGGTTTCCCAGGAATAATAAAACGCGTATCTTTTTGGCAATCCTCATCGCTGCTGACGGCAGAAGTGTCCATGTGCATTGTGTCAAAGCGTGTCATTGCCTTTAGTCTGCCTTTTGAAATATTCCTACATTCCTATCCTCCTGCACTAACAGTACTGTACAATCTTCTTTTTCATCCCTGCAGCTTTAGCCTTTTGACATTTCAGTTCTTCCCCCTCCTCTCTTGCCATCTCTTCCCCCCTTTGTCCTCCTGTTTTGTTCATCTGCCCCTTTTTTTTTAACTTATCCTCTCTCCTTTCCTCCCCCATTTTTCTTACTGGTCTTCCTCACTCACTTTACTCCTTCTCCTCCTCTTCATCATTGTCTTCCTCCTCTGCTCTCTTTCTTCATTTCAAATGCAACCAGACTTCTGGTTCCTATTAGCCACCGCGTATGACTGGCTCACCCTGTGTCTTTCAGATTCCAACATTTGCAGGAGATGTCCAGAGAACTGTAAGAAGTGCACCACCTCCAATATCTGCACAGAATGTAAACCTGGGACGAGGTAAGCTGGGAGCCACGCTGAGCAATGCCTAATCAGAGTCACTGACTGGAGTTTAAAGCATTGAGAATTTTAGCGTCTTCAAGTGATTTCAGTCTTGCTATGTCTGTTACGACATAACTTGTGATTATACACCTTTATAACTTGCAGTGTTTACATTTTTAGAATAGTAACTGTATTATTAAAATTGCTGCAAACACATTAAAATCACTCTGCATTTCCTATTAACTGCCGCAGAAACAGTTTGGAGGATTTGCCTGAACTCTGTTTTGCATCAAAGTTGCATGGTTGCTCCATTTCAGCTACTTAACCGCTTAAACTCTAAAGGTATCAGTGTGCTTATAAGGAAGTGCTTGTTGGATGGTCGGACAATGTCTAAAAACTCTCCCTCCCCTCACACCCTTCTGACATTCAATATGAGTGGTCTGCGTTCAACAACTTTTGTAACTTTCCGAAACCGACAATCCGACATTCCCGCCCACTTCACTTTGAATGTCTTCAAGGAAAGATTGTCAGAAAGTGTCCACATTTCACCCCTCTCTATGACTGCGGGCTTGTTGCCCTTCAAGTGTGGCTGTTCAGAACAGCTAAAAACGTGTTTGTCTTTAAACATGTTCAGAGGACAAGTTGTTGGAACTAGTTTGTTTCAAGCATACACCTGCCTTAATGTTAAATGCGCTTTAATTCAAAACGCTTTACAATTTGCCTCTCATTCGCCCATTCACACACACACGAGCTATCATGCAAGGTGCTCGGAAGCGACTAGGGGTTGTGTTCCCCATGTATATGAACAGTTTGATCCTATACATCTCACCTAAATATATGGTTTAATTTGCCATTAATTAATTATATTTAAAAATGTTAGCAACATGGTGTCCTTGTGACTGTGGGGCTCTTGTGCTTGGAAAAGCCTTTAACATTTAATATAATTGTGAGCCTGCTGCTACCAGGCTTGCTGGTATTAATCACAGCTTGTTCATATGTAGGTCTACCATTACAGTCAGTCCTCTGTCACACTAGAACAAATAGCTCGGGTTTTGTCTTTTTGCGTCAATTTGGCTTTAATGTCAGTGTTGCGGTTTCAGGATAAAAACCTTTTGTGTTCATCCACTCTAACGCTGCAGGAAGACAGTGTTGCTAATTTAGACCAGCGCATTGTGTTACACTGTGGTTTGGGTTTGCAGTATGAACCAGTGAAACCAGGGCTTCCCAACAGTTTTCCGCTTGGGACCCAAATTGAATAAACAGAGTTTCACCCTGTGACCCAGGCTTATTAAAGCCCACATATACTCGTGTCATGCGGAGACCCACAAGAAGTGGAGCTGTTGCCCATTTTGGGTTGTAATCCTTACTTTGAAGAACCTCTGATCTAAACCATTTAGTTATCCATGCCGACATATTCCAGTTCATTTTCTGGCCACTTCCATGGCAGCCCCTTCCAACCGCCACAACTACACTTGACCTGACAGAGGAAAGGGCGTTTCAAAGTACTGAAATTCCTGATAGGTCATGAAGGAAACACTTGTGAAGCGTTTAAAACATATTGTGGTCTTGAACCCGGCTTTAAGTGTTCAGTGTAGCCAGAGGTGGAGGTGGGGACACTTGTAAGCCATAATTTCCTCTGAGCACCAGCGAGACCACAGTAAGACACATGCTCACACACGTTCACATGCGCACACACACACACACACACACACACACACACACACACATACACACAGTCTCCTCTCTCCCATTCAGTTCACCATTCATGATCGGTTAGGAGGCGAGAAGGAAGAGAGGACCAGACGAGATTGTTTCTGGGAAACGTTAGCTAACACAGACCAGCTGTTTTTGAGCTTAGCGCAGGAAGCTCACCAACCTGTACTCACTGTGACTTCACAGAACTGACTTTATAACCTCCAAACCTACTTCCTAACCGACCTCTGCCCCTACACCTGGCACTTGCAAAATCAAATCTATTGTGTATATTGGTCAAAACAACAACTCCCATTTGACTACACTTGAATTGAGAAGACGTCACAGTCCTGTGTATCAGTGAAAAAGTTAACTAAAGGCCAGCTGTTAATGTACACCCACACAGTATCACTGGTGCAGTAGTTTTTTTTCATTCTTCCTAAATATTTGCCCAGAGAGAAATTTCTAAAAAAAATTGCTCAGTAGCAGCTGGCTTTTAACTGGCAAACTTTAACTGATATGCAGCAAACCATTTGGAAACATGAGAGCTTGCACACATTTATTTTTTCTTAAACACACCTGTGCTGCTCCCTTCATGAATTTTATGTCACTGATTAAAGGAAATTGTACGTTTTTTTTTTTATTACTTTTTTTCCTGGTATTTACTACGAAGGTATGAATGTGTATCTTTTTCTATTTCTCTTTCCAGTCTTCAAGGAAACAAGTGTCAGATGACCTGTGACCCAGGAACATATTACAATGGCCACAGAAGGACTTGTGAGCCCTGTCATCGGGCCTGTGCCACCTGCGCAGGTAGGAAGTCATGAGGTTTTTAACGAATGAACTAATGTGAATACTTAGAATTACATTTATTATGTAGGTCAGTGTGTTCTTTTGTTTAGCAGATGTGATGAATACTCAAAATAACATTTTTTGTTTATCATCTTATCATGCCCTAACAACTTCCCTGAAATGTGTGTCTGTGTGTTTTTCAGGCACAGGTATAGAGGCGTGCACAAAGTGTGCAGACGGCTACTTGCTTGAAGACTGGCGGTGTGTGTCAACATGCAGCACTGGCTACTATCTATCAGAGCAGACCTCAGACAGCGGGGTGGTGCAGAGGTCCTGTAAGAAGTGAGTCAGCACACCTGCCAACACCTCCACACCACAGTGAAAAAACGTTTAGATCTCCAGTCTACAGAGATAAGCAAGGCTTTAGCAAGTGAAGTGCAAATTCTTTTTCTTGTTGCAGTCCAAGCACGCAGGAATGTATTTCCAGTAGGGAGGCTGCCTTCGTGCATACGCACCTATTCATGTTTAGAATAAACAACTGACATGTAGTACATTTTCATTTGAACCTCAACAGAACAGAATACATCCACAAGCTCTTGAACAGGAACTGTTAAAATTGTTTTTATCAGAGATTATTTAAAAAAGTTTCACTC
>NTHP01000106.1:680544-693012 GCA_003416845.1 Oplegnathus fasciatus
TAACATTCTGAGAAAGTGGCCAGCGTGTCCTATGAAACAGAAATGTTGTTGCACTATACCGTATTTAAAACTGGGACTCAAACAGGAATGATGCTGTTTTGCTTCGGATCAACAAAATTACAAAAAAACCTACAATTAAGGACTTTGTTGTTATTTGGAGTTACTGTAAAAGCATGAGACTGGTGCTCCTCACTGTTTCAACTTATATAACTTGATGAATTTGCACTATTTTAACAAGCTTTGCACACAGTTTTAAGATAGAAACAATGATTGCAGCACCAGTTTTCCCACAAACAGTTCTGTTGCCTCACTCTGTCTTCACTAATGTTAACCTGGATGAGGAGAAAAGGGAGGGAAATAACATGTAATCCCCATATTCCCATGTTTGATGACAGTTTGATGACTACTTTGCCTCCTATCACACCCATAGTCAAACTCCTCCACAGAGTCAGACATCTTGTCTGCCTGTCATTTCTTGAGGTGGACTTGCCTCCCTGCTCTTATTCTCTCCCACACTGAATTATTTATTGCTCACTTGACCCTTTACCTTACTTGATTTCTTAATTCTTTGTCAGCTCCCTCTTGGTCAAATCATTTCCAATAAACGTTTTACCCTATTTTCACACTGGCAGGATGATGGTGGTGATAACTGTGTTTTCTTCTTGCCTATTTTCTTATCCAATTTTTGTTGTCACAACGGCCGTGTTCAAAATTTCATCTCTTACGTCACTTTAAAACTTCCAGTTCTTTGCAAACGCTGCTCACCAAGACACACAGAAAGTGCCAAAGCAATGGACTACAGTTGTAAATAAAAAGCATAAATGAATTAGAGCAGATCGTTTAAAGTTTTGTGCTGAGGTTGATCGTGTAAGTGTAAATACAAGGTATCGTTTCATTTTGTTTAGTTTAGTTTGTGATGCTCACCAGGATATAACGTAAGCAGGAAAAATCATACATGTTTAAATGTCTACTTGAGTGACACAAATGGTTTTCTGTCTTTGCAGTTAATATTTACACGAAATTGGATATCAGATATGCTGATATGATTGCTGAAATAACTTGTCTGGTTGTATAGTATAGTTGAAAGTCCCTTGAAGATCTGTGTTACTGTATTAAAAGGATGTTTTAATTTGATTTTGTGGTTCATTATTGGAGACTGCGTTACTTATAGTTCAGTGGTTTGAGTGTATATTGGAGAGCAGTGAACTGGAAATGTGAAAGCCTTACAGTGACAACATTTTGAACAAAATGAATCACTGTAACGACAAAAACTAGGAAAATTAAGTCCAACCAGTGAAAGATAGCTGAAATATCCTTCAAGAACAGTTCCAACGTTCAAGAAGATATGTGAGCACGATATAGTGCTGCATACACCAGTATCTAATTCTTCATACAACCATCGACAGGTGTGACCATAGCTGCTACGAGTGCTTGGGGCCCGGTGAAAGAAACTGCAGCAGCTGTGTCAGTGGTTACAATCTGGAGGCAGGAGCCTGTGTGGTCAGCACCATCTGCAGAGATGGTGAGTTGTCAGCTTTCTTATCTACAAGATGGCCTCAGTGTGTTTATGTTATACTTGTTGCATTGCCTCTCACAGGCAATGTAAAGTCACAATGCATACTAATATGGTCTGCAGTGAAATTTCTGTAAAGACTTAGGCCAGCTAGAGCATTGAATTGGACAGAGTCACAAAAACCCCACAAAAAGCACACTTTATAATGTATTTGCTAATCAAAGAGACAAAGGCCTCGGGGGTGCATTTAAATCTCAACTCCCTCTGAGACTGTTTTGCATCTCCAGATGAATTGAATTGTGTTCTATCCCATGGGGTATAAAAATGAATGCAAAAGCTAGCTTTATTAAGTGAGTTTAAGCTGAGGATTCACCTGTGTCCTTTTTTATTTTTGAGCTTTGTACTAACTTCTTGAATCAAACTGCTCAGTGTTGTAGCCTCAAAGCAGGAGGGCGGTCTGTCCTTGCTTTTGCCTTTTGTGCTCTTCATCTAAAGGTCTCACTCATGTTCTGCATACTACTAATATAAAATCCTTCTTGGTTTGCACACTCACACATTCTTGTCCCATTATTTTAACATAAACTCACTCTTTTCCTGGTTGTTTTTGTTGTACTTTGTCACACTGCATA
This sequence comes from Oplegnathus fasciatus, assembly GCA_003416845.1. Taxonomy (NCBI): domain Eukaryota; kingdom Metazoa; phylum Chordata; class Actinopteri; order Centrarchiformes; family Oplegnathidae; genus Oplegnathus; species Oplegnathus fasciatus. The sequence goes on from NTHP01000106.1 coordinate 682,687, forward strand.
GGCCAAAAGGTTTCTTGAAGCATCTACTTACTCTTTATCCCTTTTCTTATTTTTCAAGTGTTCCATATAATCTGCTCCTCTACAATAATTGTCTGATTGCTCTTGCGTCTTTACTTGCATGCTCGACTTTCTGTTTGCCGTGCTTTATGGTCTTGTCTTTTCAGAAATGTGCATGTTTCGCTTATGAACCTTTTTAGTGTAAATATTCCTGTTTCACACTAATCGGCTGAGGTGACGGTCTGATTGTGAAGCTTTGACTGCAGCCTGTGAATTGCTGCTCTAGCCATGACCTTTTAGTTAAAAGCTCTGAGGAGAAAAATGTCTTTACTGTGTGACCTTTCTGTTGATGATGAGTACTTTCCTTAAAGTGCACATTCAGTCTGTTTCCAACCTTCCTAAACCAAAGGTGACTGGTTTCATATTGGTGAAACTTTGATTGGCAGCTCAAAAGTGACTGGTGCATTTAATTGCTGTAAATAAAAGAATGTGGCTGAGTTTTTACAGACTGGTGGTCCACTTTAGGTTTTCTATGATGCACAATGAGTTGTGAATTTCAAAAATCCTCAATTTGCTAATTGTGTGACGTTTGTTTTTTCTCTCTCTCTCTCTGTTTTTTTCTCCCGCGTTTGTTTTCCCTCTCCTGATGTGGATCCAATCACTCCACTGGACTACAATCATTTTCCACCTCGATGAACATCACCTGTGATTGGATTAAAAAAAACTCTTCCTGTCACCTGAACCCTCTCCTGACCAATCACACGGCTCTGCCTGCCATTCAACCATTTCTAATGGTTCTGCCCTGTGTGTTTCCACATGTATTTGTTTGTGTCTCTGTGTTTGCATGTTTCCTCCCTCCCCTCCTTCCAAACTCCCCCTATATCTCTTCTTCCTGGTCTGTGGAAAGCAAATGAAGAATCTTGGGCGGAAGGCAGTTTCTGCGTGCTCGTTAAAAAGAACAATCTTTGCCAGAGGAAAGTGCTGCAGCAACTGTGCTGCAGAACGTGCTCGCAAAAGGGGTGATGGGACATACTCACCGGGCATCAAGGGAGTGCGGGGGGGATGTGGGGGCACAGGGGGCACCCCTCCTTCTCAAACCCCCCTGCCCACTCATTCACAGTCACATAATTTATAAGAGAATCTGTGCCTCTTAAAGGGACTGCATCGGAGGTGCGATGACAGGACTACAACAAACCTACCTTTTTTCTGTACTGGGACACACACACGTGGTCAGGGTGTAAAATGACTGGGACTTATTTCAAGAACAAATGAGCAAATGAAAACAAAAGTGAAAACAAACAAAAGAATAAAAGTGTCGGTATTTTGTGACCAAAGCATCGATGCCAAAATAATTGAACCTTCTTTTTTGTTGCCAGTGTAGGAAGCATAGCTTAAAATGGGAGCCACTCAGCCTGTGAATCTCTGAATACGTCTGTGTGCATTTTTATTTTGGCTCCTCTTCCTCCTCTCTTTCCAGTGTTAACGATAAACAGATGGAAAGTGAACATACAGTAGGAAAGGCCCTGGTTTTCTGCCTGTAAATATACGTCAAAGGAAAAAAAAAGAAGCTCACTCAGTAATGTGAAAATAATGTCTGTCTGGGCTGACTTTGGCTGTTTAGGGGAGGGAAGACAAATTCACACACACATGCACACTTCTATACACACACACACACACACACACACACACACACACACACACACACTTATAAACATGAACTCAGACACATAAATCAGCCACCACTTGAAGTTAGATGCTACAGTGTCACCGTAGTCTCCCAAGACTGATGCACGTTACTGCGTTACTGACCAAAATCACCTCATTTCACTTATTTAAAAACATAAACCTGCCCTCTGAATAGTGTGTGTGTTTGTCTTTATTGGTGTGTGTAGGAGAATGCCATTAATTCTTAATGTAAGCCCAGACAGCATTGATTCATTCCAGAGGTACTACAAGACGAGTCGATAGTCATTCCTTCTGGAGCTTTCTGCAGGGAAGGAAACGCTGCAGTGAGTTATAATGAATTTGTGGTACTAGGGATGCACCGATGCCCATTTTTCACTCATGATGCAGATTCTGGATACTAAACTTTTGCCCAAAACGGAGTATTGATTCCATCCATTACTGTGACTGAACAATTTAAAGCTCCACCATTACTTTGTTGTCACTGGATAAAATAATTGAAATATAACTCATATTTGTTACAGGGAACTGCATTTCTTCTGTGTGTTGGTTTGGTTTTCCACATGCCATGTGTAACCCCGATAAAGGGAATTTTGTCCAATAATGATATCTTATCTGTATCGGTGCATCCCTACATGTTACTGTTCTCAAATAAAATAGAGATTTAGAAGTTTCTACTCTTCGTCATTCCATTATCAGGGCAATGCATATCAACTGAAGTATTGCTCTACACTTTCAGCACAGAGGGTCAATGATCGGCACAGAAAATATTCTGTCGTTATCATGTTTCTTTGCAGGTAAAGGTCTCTGACAGACAGCAAACCGCTGTGGTGCAAATCAGAGCTGTGACCGTTTTGCTTTCAGTTATTTCAGAAAAGGGATTTTGTTCCAAATTTAGACATAGAAACACATTTGGCAGTAGAACTTTGTGTTCAGTCAACCCAGGAAAAATTGGAAAACAAACACAATGAGGCAATCAATTTTTTTTTTCTATTTACATTATTATTGTTTGAACTGAAAGTCAACTGACGGCTTCACTGCAGAACCAGGAATGTCTCAGAAATGTTAAATCATATTGAGCCAACGGACTACAGATGTGTTGTTTTCTCCTCCTGTCTGTCTCTGAACCTTACCTGATGAAACTCAAAGGTTATTCTGGTGGTGCTGGTTTCTAATAAAGAACAGCAAATATAATGTTTAAGATTCTTATTCTATTTGTGTGGGTTTTCACACCTGCAGCTTGAGCATTTACAGTATTAGATGAATTGTTGTACTGTCAACTGGTTATGGTTCTTGATGATTTGTAATAAAGATTGATGACTCCCCTGTTTTGGTTAACAAAAACTTATTCTTGGTCATTGTTTAAGATGACTTGAATTGACTTTAGATTGTGTGGTAGTAGACACACATACACACACACACACCCCTCTTATAAAAGCTGTTTTTAATGTGTACCTGTGACATATCTGTGACAATGCATTATTAATGTTACTCAAAGTCCTAGTTTTGAAAATCTTTTTTTACTTAAGTGTTCTTATTAAAATGTTTAATCTGTTCATGTTTTCTTTTCTTTTCAGTTCTCATTATTTATGTTGACAGTGTATTAATCAGTATTATTTCATCCATTACCATTTTTGTTCATCAGTTTCTCACTTCCTTTCCAAAACATTAAGTTCCCTGTTTTCACTATCTACTGAGTTATTTTTTTTACAAATTCATGAAAGGCAGTAACATCATTGATATTCAGATCATTGCTTTCAGAAACTTTTAGTTTTTCAGCACTCGATCAGATTGATTAAATGAAAGTTCTACATGCCCCAGGCAGAGCACTTAAAGGGAGACATGTGCACTCAATGACAATTAGGTGGGAGTTGAGAACAGGTCAGCAATGCAGGGTTTTGCTGCTGTATTATAGGTGCAAACGTCATTGTCTTATGTGGATTTAGTCGAAGCTATTTCACTTTCATGAGAGGGATAAGAGGAGCTAGTTACTCTTTTTCAGTTTTCTTTTTCTTTTCTTGCCATACAGCAGCAGGAGGGAACGTATAATAATTTTCCTGATTGTGAGTAGTTGCGTTTTAACCTATAAGATATTGATTTTTAAAGGTATAACGAGTAGGATTTTCCTTAAAAAATGATCCCTCTCAATCATCACTTATGACCCACTAGAAGTATGTGGCGGTGTCTGTATCTGCAGAGACCCTGCCCTCTGCCTGTATTTTCTTATTTTGCTGTGTTCGGGGTGTTTCTGGGCGTCAACCTTTGGGCAGTGATGTGTAGCCCCCAGCCAATAACAGCGCACAGGGTGTGAAGGGTGGGACTCTATAAAAACGTAGCGACCAGTTGCCAGATCGTAAGCACGTGGGGCCACCAGAAGAGAGCTGGGGAGAAGGGGGCCAACTTTGAATGTTGTGTTTACAAACAGCAACTGACAAATCCTACTCGTTATACCTTTAAGTAATAATAGTAGTATTAGTAGCAATATTGAAGTTTATCCAACAGCCTTCCATGAAACATCTCAGTGCTAATGAGGTGTTTTATAAGTAACTGTAGCCACACATACAACTGTCTTCTTTTGTTTCGTTCCTATCCATGTTGTGGAACTGGTATATGATGTATAACATAAGCAAATATGTCACAGCAGGAATTTGAATGTGGATTTTGCTTTCTTTCACACTGAAGCGGAGAAAGACTTGTTTCATCTATTGGTGTAAGTGACTCAACACGGGTTATTCGCAGGTTATACAATTAATACAGTTGCACACACCAGTGTCAAGTACTGGTGCCGACTGTGACCAGTGCTCGCATTGATACACACACTGCATGATAGAGTCTGCATGATCTATTTTTTAACTTAAATGAATCCAGCACAATTTCCTGGGAATCCTACAAGGCTAACAAAATCAAACATGTTCTTCTACAGTCATTATGGGCTCATTCTGTAGAAATAAAGTAAAAGTCAGCATCCTGCATCCAAACAAATATTGTTTATGTTAAGTGCACCTCTTGTCATGGCTTGAGCTCTCTCCAGTGCTGATTCTGGCCATTATTAACATTACCCCTCCAATGTTTGTGGGGAGCATGAGAAATCTTAGTTTATCCTGCTGTAACTCATGGGCGGCCAGCGCTGTGGCTCAGCTTAGGTTATCAGTGTGTGTTTTTTGTCTTGAGGTGCTTCCCACCCCAAAAGACATGCATGTTGGGTAATAATCCTGACTTTGCCCTTGAACAAGACATTGGCTTACTAAATTGTTAGAATAGGTGAAATACTGCGGACAAATTTCCCCTCATTGATTAATAATGTATAACTTAACTTAAGGTCAAGAAGAAGGAACATTCCCCTGTGGTAATAAATACACAATATTAGACAAACAATATGGTTAATATTCTCTTGACCACCTGCGGGGTATAGTGAATATATCTTTTCTTTCCTACTTTCTTGGCCCAAGTATGTGCAGGTATCAGGAGGTGGAAGGGCCAGGGAATTGGGATTCAGGACCAGGTGTGGTGGATGTCAGTGTGATATGTGCCAACAGAGCTCTCTCTCCTAACAGAGTAGACTGTCAATGTCCTCACAAGGTCAGCCGAGTCCATAACAGAGGAAAAGTTTTACTCCCCTGAGTGGCAGGCTCCCTTTCTTCTCCACTCCATTCTTCTCCCGTCTGGCAGTGGAAGTCCAGAGTGTCTGCTTTTGCTGAGTGGAGTTGTGCGGCTTTCCGTCCCTTGAGAACTTGGCTCCCTGTTTGTTTGTGTGCGTGAGTGAGGGGGAGACAAACAGAAAGACAGGGAGACAATTTGTGTGTGTGTGAGGGAGAGTGACGGCGTGTATTCGGGGGCTGTTTGAATGGTTTCAGCAGAGCTCTAGTGAATGGGAAGCCACCGCCTGTTGTGTTTGTACACAAAGAAGCTCTTTTGTTTTGAAAGGAACAATTGAGCTTTTCACAGAAAGCCAGAGAGCACAGACAACCTCGCCGCTGCCTTGAAGGATGCTCACACACACACAGCTCCATCCTTATGCCTGAGCCAGTGTCTGTCACCTTTGTCTAATACAAAGGTGGGATAGGAGACAATGTTTATGCCTCTTTTGTTATGGCTCTTTTCAATGCTGCCAAGTGTGAAGCTGAAGGTTGATGGGTTTTTTGGAACTTCTTTCTCAATCCTTTAGCAACTTTGGACACAATAGCTCATACACATATTATGTGTGTCCTGGGTGAATGTGAGTGTCCTGGGTGTTACAAGTGCAATAAGTATGCACGCTGCTGCATATTTCTGAATGAGAAGAATATATCTACCTGGAGTGTGATAATGCCTTTGATAAATTTCAGTAACTCAACAATTGCTTTGCCAGGTGTTGAGATTTCTGGCGCCCAAAACTCAATTTTCCAGCCTGTACTCTCTGTACTTTCCGACCTCCCGAAACCTACGCACATTTTCAGCATTTTCAACAGTGGAGGATGTGGCCATGCAGCTGTAGGAAGGCATTTTATTCTCAAGCAAAAAAAACAAGCAAATGATGGGTTGGTATTATTACAGGATGTTGCTGAGAAGGTCACCTCTCCTTCAAGGAGCCGAACCAAGACCTGCTGATGTTGCCATTACCTGGTCACTAATACAGGTCATTAAAAGTTTTGCTTGTGGAATGGCCCTCTTAAGTCTTAAGCTCAAATCTAGTTTTGTAAAACACAAAGAAGTATTTTCCAACCATCTTCTCAGCTTGTCCCGGTTCAAGGTCTGAGAAAGGCTCCAATGGCCCCTGAGAGGCAGCGGAAACCAGACAAATACATTCATGGATATCATGGATAGCTTAGTTTTTGGTTCACCATGTCTTTGGACTGTGGGAGAAAATACAAACTCCACACACAAAGGGTTTGAACGTATGCAGGAGCTTTCTGCTGTGAGGCAGCTGTGCTAAAAACTTGAAAAGACTTTTTGTTGTGGCTATATCAGTTGACTCAAAGTAGATATACGTGTTTGTCTGCTATCTGTAGAGCAGAGGTTTTTTAATGTCATGCTCATGATAAAAATCTGTCATAATCTGTGTTTGTTTAAAAAGTCTTGAGCTGTTTAGGGAACCTTCACCTTGTCTTCAAGCTCACGAGGGGCTAAAAAAATATCTCAAATCCAAATCGTATCTCTGTTTACCGTAAAAGCACTCAGCAATTAGGAAGTACGACTGCAGAGACTGACGTTTTCAAGCTTTTCATTTTCAAAGATGTTTTTTAACCTGTGAAATGTATTTGCACATGATATGAAAACAAGACAAAGAGAAGAAGAAAAACAACAGAAGGAGAACAAAAAGAGAAATAGCTGTTGTTGTGCAGGAGATGTCAGAAGGCAGAGGATAATGAGCTGGACCTTCAATGAAATGAAAACAATCACAACTGAGTGTTGGTTATAATTGGTGCGACTAGGACACATCGCAGCATTAACTCAAACATAACAAAGCTGGTAAACAAATACAAACTAAATATGGAGCAACCAAAGTATGTAATTATAAAATTAGTCAGAAAGAAGTCGAAGAGGTTTTGCCTTGGTTCTAGAAAGAACATGAGGCAGGTGTGAGGCCGTGCTGTTCACTGTTGCTCTCATTCCGCAGGAGAGTACTTGAGTCAACATGGAAAGTGTCACCTGTGTGATGCTACCTGTCTGCAGTGCACGGGTCCGGAGAGAGAGGACTGCACCAGCTGCCCTACAACACGGTGAGAACCTCTGACATGCAAACATCTATATTCAAAAGATGTAATACTGCTGAGGAGGTACACTTGCTGTATTCCAATCCAACCAGCCCACATACTGTCAAACAAAAAGCTGATGTTGGTCTACACATGGTAGCCACATGAATCCACATGACCAAAAACTCTCAGCAGGTTCACATTAAACCGTTTCAGTAGTGAAACCCTTACAACTTTAGTGTTATTTGTCTTATATGTATAGTACATATACATATAACATATTTAGAAACACTACAGACACTGTGTTACTCACTAGTAGTAGCGATGTTACACTTGTAGACAGTTCAAAAACCTTAAATACAAATGTAGAAAGCAGCTTATTACATAGAACTCATTACTGCAATTGAATTGCTTTTTTCAAGTCTGTTCTAAAATTAGTGATTCTGATTTAACAAATTCAAGCTGAGTAAACAATAAACTTATCATGGTTTCTTTAGTTTTTTGGTCGGTTTGTATAGCTTCTTATTGTAAAGGAAAAATGTGCAACAAGGTGTTGAACTGTAAATATGTATATTATTTACAGTGGCTGGGGCTGATTTTGCATGTTCATTGTGAACCACATCCCCACCTGCAGGTTCTTTGATGATGGACGCTGTGACATCCGCTGTCGGACGGGACGTTTTGCCATGGGGACGCAGTGCTATCTCTGTCACCACACCTGCCAGGAGTGCACTGATGAGGGACCTGACAACTGCACCCGCTGTGACAGAGGTACGCTAACCTGGGTTAAAGATTTGAAAACCACTCTGATTATAATGATAATGAAATGCACATACAACCAAAAAAATACTTGACATTTGTATATTTCTCATAGTGTAAATCAAAATTGCATTACTGTAACTGACAGGAAAAAGCTGCACCTGTTAGTGCAGATAAAACCATAAATATATACTGTATATATATATATAAGAATTGAATAATTCCCTCCTTTTCTTCCCCACCATATAAAACCTGCACACTCTTGGCCTCTGAAGTGACATAGGTAGCTTTCTGCAGAGGTGCACTGGTGTTCACTTAAAAACCCATCTATCTAGCTGTGACTGGAATGTAAGTGAAATCGTGCTTTTTCGTAACATCACATGGATCAAGCCAAGGCTCATTTGTGCCAGAGTCCACCAATCAATCCTCTAAAAGTAAATGAATCTAATTAAAGCAGTAATTCAGCCAAGGCCTGCTGATAGATGTGGTAAAAGGGGGAATCAGTCATTTGTTCGTTGTATCCTCATGCAGAGGTCACCGCACATCTCTCAGGTTTTAGCTCAGTTAAAGGACAAGCTGTGTCTGGATTTGATGTCGACTTTTGCTTCCTTTAAAAATCTTACCTTGTGGTAAGTTTTATGATCTTAGGATCCCGTGCAGCCAGTCCAAAGTCCATGAAAAAAACCTTTTTCATCAGTGTGAAAACAATCGTTATGATAAAACCCGGACGTCATTAGAGGCTCACAGCTGAAGAAATATCAACTTGAAGGTGGTAGTAATAACTGTGTTTATCACAGTGTCACAGACAGTATTATGGCTGTCAGAATGAATGCATTTGCACTGGGGAGATTCTGTTACGCACACACCCACCTACACACACACACACACACACTTTAAGATACCAGACAGCCAAGGAGAAGATTAACACCAGATTTCCCCTTCACGTACATACTCTCTCTCTCTCACCCTCAAGTGTGCGCGCACACACACACACAGACACACACACACCCACACCCGCACACACACACACACACTCTCAATTAGCCGGCAAGTTTGTCAGACTGTGTTTGCAAATGTGGTTCCATTTAATTGCAGGTCTGTCTGAGGCTCAATGAGACATAACAATAATAACATGAAGAGACCCTCCATCTGCCTCTCCCCGTGTCATTTCTCTCTCAAAACAACCTCTTATCTTGGCCACACACACGCACACACACACACACACACACACGCATGCGTACAGGTACATACTGAGCAGACAATTCTTGACATTGACCTTTGATAGTAATGTGGAGTTTTACACCCCTGCTGTCTCTAGAGAGGGAAAAAAAGAGTTGCAGATGGGAGTATAACAGGGAACAAGGGAAGAGATGAAGACAAGAAAAGAGACAGCTAATCAAAAACATGAAAGTGTCCATTTCAAAACACTGATACACACAAGCCCAGACATGCATGAACAGTCACACACGCTAGTGCAGATGAGTCTGTTTCATTTATTCAGGCCAGAAGGATTTGAATCTTATAAACAACTGTGAAATTTAACCACTACTGAACAGTTAATGTTGAAATTTATATACCGCTTAATTTATAGCGTTGAAATATTTTACTTTGAACACCATGTATCTCAATGTATGTAGTCTTAATTCTCCTCATTTAAATTTCCAGTAGATAATTTCAAGATGTGCGATATCAAAAACTTTTTAGGGTTTGCAAATTCACACAGAAAATGCAAATAAATGAATAATATTCAGATTTAATTGGATATTTTTGTTTCTAAAACTTCAAGTGAAGTCAAAAAAGCTGTTAGCTTAAATAAGATTGGTAAAATTCAAACCCTAAAATTCAAGAGGAAAAATTCAAACTTTAACATCTGGGCTACTAAGGATAAGCAATCGAGCCTGAATGAAATCGATCACCTCTGGCCTATCAGCTTATGTTCTGCCAGTCACATGTGCAAATAAATAAATAAACAAATGAAGAAAGTTGACATTAGCAACATAGAAACCCGGGAATTTGTGAACCTCGAACAAAATCTAGTATTTTAAATTGCACAGCTTGAAATGACCAAAAATTGTGTGTTTTTTTCAATTTCAAGTGTATTCAGTAGTGGTTAAATTTCATAATTAGGCATTCAGCTGCCTATAAAATTAAAGTTTTTATGGCCTTTCTTTGCTTCCATACATTTCAACCCTCTTGTTGTTGTGGGTTTTTTTTT
>NTHP01000106.1:693075-731615 GCA_003416845.1 Oplegnathus fasciatus
TTTACATTTCCTCACTGTAAATACGTGTTCTACATTTTGCATGTATGTATGAATACATGTTTGTGTAACTGTATGTATGAGTGATTGTGCCAGATGTCCCTATACCAAAACATCCATATAGTGGCTTTCTAATAACTGCTCAGACCTGCAGCAAAAATGTATTGTCTGCTGTAAATGCGTTACCATGCAATGCTCATATATAATGAATTGAGACAAACCAGCCTATGTTTTGATGACTCTCTGTCTGAGTATGTCTGCATACCTGTTTTGTGCATCAGCACTCTTTGTTCTTCACTTGCCAGAGTTCTTGTCCCTCAGAGCATTTCTCGTACAGATTCCCTTTTCTTTTCTTGCTCCATCTAGATAAGTTCGGGGTTGCCAGGTACCTCTTTCAGGGTCAGTGTCGGGATGTCTGTCCAGAGGGGTTCTTCCACTCTGCAAGGAAACGGTGTGAACCCTGTTCTGCAGACTGCACCATCTGTACAGCAGTGGATCACTGCCTCCACTGCAGCCCAGGGCACCACCTCAGAAATGGCCTGTGCGTCCCGTTGGAGTGCAACGCAGGTGAGAGATGCTGGTAGAGCCTCATAAGACTTTGTTAGCTCTGAAGTCACTATGAAAGCACTCTGCTGTAGAAACGCTGAATAGGTGGGTGAATTCTACTGAGGTCACCACTTTGAGCAATGTTGTATAGTGAATAGAAAAATATGTCACCTACATCTGACGATTGTTGAATAAATGAAGAGTTTGGGAAGGATTTTATAATAGCTGCCACTGTTGCTCAGCACCACTGTCACAGAGCTGGGCTGAATGTGGCAAACGTCACCTCCGGGAACACACATGGCACAGTGAAGTTTTAAAATTTGAATACAAAATATGCAAAAGAAAATATGCCAACACACAGGGCTCTGAGCCACAGTTTAATAGAAATAGGCATAGATTGACCAAAGAAAAGGAAACTATTCTTTGGACTGGCTTCTTTGAACTAGTACACTATGTTGCTAAAAGTATTTGGATTTCAGTGTCAGGTGTGAAAATGTGCAGTTCAGAGGAGGAACGTTAAGCTTCTCAAGATAACAGTAATATTTCATAAATGAATCAAGGGGCTTTTGAAGGTTCAGGAGGTTTCATTATTCCATATCCATGAAGTGAATCAGATATTTATAAGTATAGCAATGAGGCAGAAGAAGGAAAACATACGGCCACAAAATTCAACAAAGAATAAACATCATAACAGAAATACAAAAACACTGCATTTGTGTACAGGTATTACATGGTGTCTATTGCTTTAGCTAAATACTGTATGAAACAGAGAAAATATTTTAAAAAAAGAAACAAATGAAAAAGCCCGACCAGACAAATACACTCAATGACTTTTCTTAACTTAGTTCTATCCAGGCCTGCCTGGTGCCGACGTGTTCTTGCTTCTGCTTTCTGTTCTTAATCTGTTCAACTAAAGAACATTTGCAGAATTTATTTTTGTCCTCAGAGAGATTGTGACAGATGAACACATCGCACTTTATCTCATCGTATGCGATCAGATGTGAATGCCAGCCAAGGGAGGATTGAGAAAGAGCTGAAATGTTTTGATTGAGATGTTTTGTTTTATTTTAGATATTTGAGATAAGAAGGAGAGGCGGAGGTGGGGAGTTACAACTTCCCGACACTGAATGTGAGACGAAGGTGAAGAGTAATGATGAGAGTTTGTATGTGAGGATTTATCATATGTGGCACGCAGGTCTCGACAGGTCCCACAGACAGCTTGAACTCTGAAATGTGTCAGTTGTGCTTGTTTGACCAGCTTGCTATTAATTTGGAAGTTTTCCTCTTCTCTTCTCTTCTCTTCTCTTCTCTTCTCTTCTCTTCTCTTCTCTTCCTTTGTCGGCATCACAGATAGAGCAATGACACCACACTGATTGACGTGACAACAGATCAAAAAGTTCAACAAATAAACATTACAAAATGAAGCTAAATTGCAATAGCGATGCGTGTAATTCTAAAACAAGACAAGCACTGTTAAAGTGGCACCTTTGCTTCGACTAATGACAAAAAATAACATTACGGTGGTAATTTATGAGACAGGTAGTAATTTGATTGTCATGTCCGTAAGATATACTGCACTCCACTTAAAACATCTGCGACTCATTTATTGTGAAAAACAAAAAAATGTGCTGGCTTGAAAGTAGCTTTGAATATAATTTCCTTTTCTCCACTACGGAACCTTATTTTAAACAACTGTGCCATCCAGTATTCAGCAATTAACATTAACTCAAACACATCTCACAAAATGGATATATAACATTTTGAATTAAAATCCAAACGACATTGTTGGAGTCTTTTTTTCATCTTCTATACAGTATTTCATCACCATTTTCCTATGTCTGACGTTTCTCTTAATCCACTATTTTATCTGCTGTTTTCATCAGGTGAAGTTGCAGATGCAGAGAATGAGGATTGCCTCCCCTGTGACGAGGGCTGCAAGCAATGTCAACGCAGTAAGCATCAGACCACATCTTCTTCTCACTCCTCACTTTCTCTCTTCCTACCTCTTTCGCCTTTTTCGTCCATCAAATTGTAGACATAAAACAAAGTGCGCTATAGCTTCAGCACCAGCTATATACTGTAGCTACATGGTACACCACAGTGTCTTGCAGTCAAAGTGACTGTGGATGGAAAAAAAACCCTCAAATTTTAATGTTTTCATTGGATTTCACTGTCAGTCCTCAGGAGTGAGGTACAGTGAGAAGTTGGGAAAGCTTGCAACCAAAACATGACACCTAATAAAGGAAGATTTACTGTACTAAATGTTTTTAACAGTCTAGTCGTGAGGTTGGGTGTCTGCATTTACTAATGATGCTTCCGCTGATTGTTGTTGCACCTCACTCTTTGCTGTAGGCTCTTCATTACTGCAGATACATCGTAAATGAACTTAAATGAGCCCCGACAACTGAGCTAAGTTATTAAAATGTAAGGTGATCTGCATTTTGTTTATTCCAATAAGCCTCATTCATTAGGGAAGTCATTTGGACAAACATAGACCATCTCTTAGAACTTAACTGCACTCAACTGCAGATTTCCTTGATTATCAGACACCTTACCCCACTAGAAGATGCCACATTAGTATTTGGACTCATATAGGTGCACAAAATCTGATATTTCCTGTCACTTTTTGCAGGACCAATGTTGATTATCTTCTCCACAAGGAAAACTGCCCGAAATCTAATTTATGTCAGAGACATTATCTATCCCATAAAGGGTTAAAAAAAAAAGATTGATTTTCCACTCCAGGGTAAATGCTGCCAGTAACTATTTTCCTTCCATTGCTGTTTCCCTTCATACTGTTAGTAAATATCAAAAGTCCACATACCTTTGTATACAGCAAAACAGAACGCTAAAAGCCTCATTTTCTGAATAGTGTTTTGATAAGAAAACACTGTGAAATGTTAAAATTTAAATCATGCAGTATGAGTCCTCCCTAAATCTCATTCCATGTGCTCTTACACCTCACCCTGTCAGTACAAGCCACATAAAGACGAGAGCACTTCCTTCACCCAGAGATGGTTACCGAAAATACCATAGAAAGTTGTTATTGTGCTGAACTAGTCTGAGGTGGAGATGGGCTGTTATTATGTCATTATGCATTCTGGGTGGAATATCTTTCTTCACTCTCACCCCCACCGCAGCCTCCCTGCCACCCACCCGCTCTTAGCAATCACAATTCTGCCAGCTAAACAAGTCAGCAGATTAGAGATTTGAGATGATTGGCCCTGTGACGTGGTGCTACGGGCTAAAGTGAAGATGAAACAGAACGTGTGGTGTCTGAGACTGGCATCTAATATGTGTGTGCATGTTTCATGTCTTTCTAAACATTTACAGTAATGTGAAGACATTTTTGGGATCAGTTTTGGATGCCACTTTTTGTGGCTACTTTGGGGTTTAGTTCTTAAATCAAAATTAGGATCAGATATTGGTTAGGATTAAGACATGCAGCATTATGTATTAAAGATTAAAAATGTTCTTCAGGCATGTTTATAAAAACACTGCATGGGCGACAAAACACCCCCCAAAATTCTACATGTGTTCTGAAGCCAAACATTTGCACTTGAGGTTTGGGTTTCAGTTTCATTTTGGGTGAACTATACATTTAAGATAAGGCTTACAAGTTAGAAAATGAGCTGTGTGTGTGTGTGTTAGTTTGTAATGTGCTGTTGTGTGAGATCTATCAAGGAGCTCGCCAGCCTGACAGTGTGTGATAAGATGCAGCAGCCCCTCCTCAGTCCTATCTCCCCCATCAAATTACTTCAGTACTTCTTTCTAACTCATCATCAGTTTCATACACATTAATCCTCTCTGCATACTACAATCTTTAATCGTGGAATAAGGGTTTGAAAATATTTTATAATTGGATTAGTCATGTTTTGAATCTGTCTTAGCTCTATGTAACTCAGGGAATGGCAGTGATGCACACGTCTTGTGTAACCCAATGATAAGAGCTCGCTCAGGCTGGCGAAATCACCACGAAATGTCTTTTACGTGGGATAAAAAACCTTCATTATCTCGGCCCTCATTGGCACATGGCTCCATGGCTTCCTCTGTTAGGGGGCACCGCTGCTGACACATCTTTGATCAGTCTGTGTGCTCAAAGTTTTTCTCTGAACATCACCGGTCCTCCTCCCTGGGCGTCTGTGCCCTCACTTCTTTCATTCCTTTGCTCACAACATCTCGAAAGGTTTCATCTCTTTTTTTGACCACCATCGTCCAAGACAAGATGATTTACACAGACTGTGCAACGCACCACAATTAATTTTTTTTGTTTTAATGTTAACTATCTTTACTAGTCATAAGGCTTCCGGAAAGCAGTGATCCTACAGCTCCTTTACTGTGGAGCTCATCTCACCTCCAGTGTTTTGAGGCTGCGCGGCTCATTCCTGTGCTTGAAACAAGCTGTCTTTGTCATGAACGTTTTGCTCCTTTTCTCTATCAGCGACCCACTTCTCAAACACGTCTTGATGAACGTACCATGTCAATTTCTCCCACTGAAGTGATGATTTGAGGTGATGGTAAAACTGAGTTCATCATTCCCCACTCCTGACTATACATCACCTCTTTTTACTGAAACTGAGTGCTAATCACTTTAATATGCGGATGTGTGCATGTACATCATATGTGTGTAAGTGTAATATGTAGCTTGTGAGTGCATGTAGACTGTAAATGTGTGCGTATGGGTGCTTGCACATTCCACAAGTGCATACTTCAGGATGTGTATGCCAGTTTAAATTCTGTTGAAATCCCCCCTCCCCTGGCTTGCACGGTTAATATTTATGCGGGCGCTATTTTCTCTCTTCACATAGACACAGCCTGAAGGCATGATTTCCGGCTCCTCTGTCCCTCCCACCTTTCCTTTCTCCCAGTCTCTCTCTGTATGAGTAATTGCTTTCGCAGGTAGTGGCTTGTCGACCGCATTGAAGTGCAAACCAGTGCAGTGTTAAGTTGTGGGTGCTGGAAGGAGATTGAGAGAGGAATGGGGTGTGGGATTCGATGGAGGCTTTTCTGGAGTGGATGAATGTCCCAAGGGAAAGTCTGCAGAAAAGGCTTTTTTAGTAGTTATTTCCATCTCTTTCTCTTCCCCCTTTACCCTCTCTCTCTCTCTGCTTCCTGTCTGATCCTTTCTTTCTCTTCCTTTTGCTCCCCTTCTCTCTCCCTCTGTCCTTGAAGATGTTTTGACATCGCTGGACCAAGGGATGACAGCGTGGCTCTTCCTCAGTTACCAGTTGGATGGTTTTGATTGACAGCAGGAATTAATTAGTTTGGATGAAAAATGAACTTTCTCCTTTAGTGTGTGTACAAAAACAGTCTCGCACACACCTGAATTACTTATTAATATCCCCTGCATTTGTTCCCCAGTCTCCAATAACACAAAAAAACCACATAAACAGCAAATATCCGAGTGTTTTACATAACCTGTCACTCACATTATGCTTGTTTTTGTGTCGTTCAGCAAAAGTACCCCTGCAGTGCAAACAGAGAGCACAGAAACACACACACACACAACACATACTACACAGTACAACAGAGCGGCAGCATCTGACTTCTGACTTCTTAAGATGAGAGAAACTAACAGACATTATAGATGTGAACTGAAATGCATGTGGAGACTCTTTGACTTTTACATTTGTTTGAAGGCGTCTGGGTTAGATTTGTTTGCTAGTTCTACACTGATCACACTCTGAGAGTGCCATTCAATTCTACAGTGAACTGACCACATTTATTGTGTGTTGTCAGAGTGCCTCCTGCTGGTGTTAAAGGAAACTGGGTTTAGGGAAATTACAGTGCTGCCTTTGGGTGCTGAGATGGGATATAAGATGGGATTTTTCCACATTTTCACATTTTAATTACACAAGCAGCCAACCACAGTAAATTATCTTTATATTATTTTGTTATTTTTACCTTTTTCAGTATGGGCAGATAGGGGGAAAATGCCTGAAATCTGGTGATGCAGTAAAACAAGGACTGCTGCTTCACCTCTACACATGTCAGTGCAAAAAGAATAAAACTACATCAATTTTAAATGTGATTTGAACAGAAGCTGCAACAACTAATGCTAAGCCTGGTCCAGTAGGCTCTCTTTTTTTTGTCTTACTTCAAGAGTGCAAACTGAGCCATTTCAAGCCTAGAATTCACAATATGCCTGATCTGTTAATGATTCGTTTTTATTTCTGCTCTTCACCACAGAGGATTCAGGAGATCAAGCGCAGGAAACTGTTTGTCTCAAATGTGAAGATGGTTACTACCAGTAAGTCTCTTTGGCTGAGAGTTTCCTTGAGTTACACCCTTACATTCACATATCCTCATACTGAAGAAGCCTCATACTCTCTGTCTTATGATCCGTCTGTCAGGTTAGGCACAGACTGTCATCAGTCTTGCCCAGATCGGACCTACGGTGTGGAAGAGACCATGGTGTGTGCTCCGTGTGATGACAAACAATGTGATATCTGTGACCAGTCCCAGTGCTACTGGTGCAAAGAGGGATTCTACGTCTTTGGTAACATTTGAACCATTTTTCACTTTGGGTCGAGTTATGGTGTGAATATCAGCTGATAAACTCCTGAGGCCAGAATATATCACTCAGTGTCTTTCAGATATGGTAGACAGGATGGGGCACTGTACCCAGAGGAGCTGACATAATAATAGTTTAATGTCACTGTATTGTTTTCAAAATCTTTAACCATTACACATGTCTGAGGAAACTGTGATTTGGATCTGATTTTGATATAAAATACTGTAATTTGGTAGATATCCTGGATGGTATTTTTTAAAATGTTTTCAAAGAAGTGTGTACATCACAGTACACGTAAAAGTCCCCATCTGTTGGCCTCAGAGATGACAAATGATTTCTTTCATTAAAAAAAAAGAGTTTAATGATATATAGAGGAAGTATAAAAGTGTATTTGTGTGTCCAGATGGAGAGTGTGTGGATCACTGTAAGGAGGGTTTCTTTGTGGATGAGGAGAGCCAAGACTGTGAGCCTTGTCACCGCGCCTGTCGTACCTGTGGAGGGCCACGATTTGACGACTGTGACTCCTGCGAGGACGGTTTCACACTGAAGAGCGGGGAGTGTTTAGAGGACAAGCAGATGTCTTCCTGCTCCGAGAAACACTTCAGAAACAGTACGGCAAATGTTAATTTTACCTCAGTACTGAATGTTGTCAATATTACCCACCTCTAACCTTTTGTTTTGGGTGGATATAAAATAATTTCATTTCCTATGCTTCAAGAAAACTAAGGAAGCACATCTCTACGTGTACTTGTAAAATGTAAGACAGACTTTCTACAGCTTTCCTCACTTAACCATCAACCCCAAATGAAACTGTAAGTTCTGCTGTCAACTCCTGCTATGGAAGCATGTTGCAGTTAAATGTATTTTTCTATCTATCATTAGGTACTCAATAACACATGACATTTTATGAGGGTCATCCCCTCTCATTTCTTCCTCTCTTCTATGTTATTCATGTCTACATATTCTGTCCTGGTTTCTGTTTGCTGTTTACCATTAGGTCATGGGGAATGTGAGCTGTGCGACTCCTCCTGTAAGACTTGCTCTGCTGCAGGGAGGGCAGACTGCAGCAGCTGCTACTCAGGTTAAACATTTGCTGTTGGTATGCCACATTAGCTGCTGAAACTACAAAATGTTTAGTGGGCTTGTCTCACATGTTTTGGGCAAACTTGCTATCAGAATACATGTTTTTTCTTTAGCAGGCAGTGTGAGAAAGGATGATAAAGAATCAACAACCTTTGTGTACTTTATTCTTTTTCTTATATCAGCAGTGCGATTTGTCTTTCTGTCTTCAGGTCGTTTTTTGACTGCTCGACAGACCTGCACGTCTCGTTGTCCTTCTGGTACTTTTCCCAACAAGGCGTCCAGCCAGTGTGAAGACTGCTCGAAAGGGTGTATCATGTGCCAGGACGCCCAGCAGTGCCAGCGCTGTCGCAGTGGGCTTTACCTGCACAGTGGAGCGTGTGTGGTAGAGTGTCAGAGGTGCTTGTCCTGTTTTCTCATTTCTTGATGTACACATGAACACGCTCCATCATAATACATCAATGATACCTCATTCTCTCCTATCTCTGCCTCTCTCCCAGAGGGTTTCCTCAGCGTGGTGTATGCCAGCCGTGTGCCCCAGAGTGCACATCCTGCCAGGGAAATTCCTCTTACTGTCTGAGCTGTGAGGAAGAGTACCTGCTGCTGGACCACTCCTGCAGGTCACACTGTCTAGAGGGCTATTACGCCACCGAGACAGAATGCCGTCACTGTCCAGCTCACTGTAGAGAGTGCAATCAAGATGGCCTGTGTAAGAGTAAGTATGCTGGGCAGAGCAGTGAAAGGTAGAGAAATGGAAGATGTGGAGAGGAGGATTGAAGAGAAGTGTTGTTTTGAAAGGTGACTTAGTTTAGTGCTGAAGTAGCAGAATAGAGGAGGAGGAAGCTGAGGAGGAGATGCTAAAGAGGGAAAGACAGGAAATGCAGAAAGCTCCTTCACTGCTCACTGGACTGCAAATAGTTCAGCCAGGAAGCCGAAATATAAGAGTTGGAGGTGTGGACAAATACAGGAGACATTAGAGAGAAGATGAGTTGGGGAATGATAAAACAGATAAAGCCAAATTCATAATATACATTACATCTTAGGTTATCTTTGGTTATGTTAGTGGTAGTTGAGTGTGATTATCATTGAGGATAAACATGAACAAGCTTTTTATTCGTGACTGCATCTTGTTATAGAAGTGAAAAGTGAATAAGAAGAACAAGCCAGTATGAGGAATAGGAAGTGAGGGCTTACTGAGGCTGAATGAGATTAAAAAGTCAAATGTACAAAGAGTTAGTTTGTGGAGTTTTTTGTGTATCCTTGCTTTGACTTTGGAAATCACAACATAGCCATGTAATTGGGCTGCATGATGGAAAAATTTGGTTTTTAGTTGGTCTTTTAAGAAATTGAAGCACAAATAAAAGGCTACTTTTAATACTTAGAGATAGATATTTGAAGTCAGTTGAACAACAATTACCATTAAATTGTTTATAGGAGCTTAAGGGCTCCCCTCAAGTCAGCAGTTAAGTCAGGTCAAACATTTTTAAAACGTCTCATCAGAGGTTAGAACAGTAATTGGAAAAGTCCAGTTTGGAATATTAATGATTTTTAGTCTCTGACCTAGATTTAATTTTTTTCACTCTCCCAGAGTGTGGCCAGTACTACTTCCTCCATGAGGATAAGTGTGTGGATGATTGTCCCGATGGCTACTTTGCCAGTGAAAAGCAACAGGAGTGCGTGCGTTGCCATGCTGATTGCGCCTCGTGTGACGGACCGGACTATGATGACTGTGATGTGTGTCGCAACCCGAAAGCTGTCCGTCACAACGGAGAGTGTCTGTCTCAGTGTCCCACCAGCGCTTACTATGATAAGACGACCAATGAATGCAGAGGTAGGGAAGGTGGAGGTTTATTTTGATCACGCAACATGAAATGAAATAAAAGTTTTACTCCATCATTACTCCATTCATTAGTTGACTGTCTTTATTTTCTCAGATTGTGACAGGTCATGTCTGACCTGCTCAGGCCATGAGCCCTCATCCTGCCTCAGCTGCGGTACCAGCAGGCGTAAAGATGCCAGCGGACACTGTGTGTGGTTCAGTCAGTGCTCTCTGGACTCGTACATGGGCCATAGCGGGGAGTGCCAACAGTGTGACCAACTCTGCCATCGCTGTTCTGGGCCGGGCAAAGACCACTGCCTCAGCTGCAATGCGCCACACTTCCTACTGAGTAAGTTATTGAAGTAAGCCAGAGTTAGTAAATGTAGTAAATTATTCTTCTTATCCACCAAAAAGGAAACTTTTCCTTTTAAAATCTTTGTGTCTGTGTCCGTCAGACAACACATGTGTGCAGGTGTGTCCTGTGGGTTACTTCGCCGAGGACAAGGACGAACGTGTGTGTGAGCGCTGTTACTTCAGCTGTAAGTCGTGTGGTGGTCGTCACAGCGTGCAGTGTCACACCTGTAAACCTGGATTCTTCAAGCAGGGAAGCAGCTGTGTTGAATTCTGTTCAGAGAGGTAAGAAAAACACACAGATGCATAAAATCTCCCCTCCTTTTTCATTAAAGAACATAAACTAAACATAAACTAAACACCCTCTCTCCTTTTCAGTTACTTTGGCAACACCTCCACCATGGTGTGTGACCGATGTGACCCCTCCTGTAGCCAGTGTAGGGGTAGAGGTAACAGAAACTGTCTGAGCTGTCGGGAGGACTACGTCTACCTGAGGCAGTGGGGACGGTGCTTGCGGAGCTGCCCCCCAGGCTACTACCAAGACAGCCAGTCCAAGACCTGTCACAAGTGTCACTCCACCTGCAAGACCTGCAGCGGTAAAGGAAGCCTGTCATGGCTTATTTCTACCTTGTGTTGGTTTTTTGGGGGCTGTGTTTTAGTTTGATTTCACATCAATGAGCACAAATTGTTGTGTCACATTTTACTTTTTATGTATTCTTGGGTTTTACAATAACATAATATAACATAATTTCATGAGTTAGAGTTAGTTACCTTTGATGGTTTTTATGATGCTGTGCAAATGTGGAATATTTCTTGTGGCAGTTGGTGATAAGTTACAGAAGTACAAATGGTAATTAAGAATATTAAATAAAAACAACAGGTTTTTGACAAGTGAACATCATGACTCAGGATATTGATGCCAAATACAATGAGGGATCATCTTTCCCTAGCAGAGCACTTCTTCATTAGGCTTTCTCTTAATGCCCATTATAATGATTTCTATTGTAGTGATACATTTTTGGGAACACTGTGAAAAGGTCAAGAGTACACAAAAATAAATTGGAAGTATTTTTAAATTTTTATTGGAGAGTTCAGTTGAGAGCTGACAGATAGTAAGGGGAGAAAGAGAGAGGGATGACATGAAATAAAGGTCCCTGCACTCAAACCGGGAATGTTGCAATTACATGGTCAGCTTCTTAAACCCCTAGACTAGAAGGATGTCTTATTTATCATAGTTCTTCCCCCCAAGCCATGATATACTTCTGCTGTGCTTTTTGATATGATTTTCATTTGGAAACTCCAGTTCAGCCATGTGATGACATTTGACACAATTTCCTGTTATGTGATATATCTCTCTCTCTCTGTCTCTCTCTCTCTCCCTCCAGATAAGGGTGCTCTGGCCTGTCAGGCCTGTTATGAAGGCTACAGGTTCATGAATGGCATCTGTGAGTCCCACTGTCTCATAGGCTTCTACACTGCTTCACAGGTGACAGACTTTGCAAATGAAAAGTTTTTGTTTATATGAAAAAATTAATAACATATTAGAGCTCTGTATGTCATGGAGCAGCATTTGGAGATAAAATGTGCAAATGTGACACTGAGTCTGCTGTGTTTCCTCTGTTGCTCCTCCAGGGCTCTGACTCCAAGAGCGATGAGCCAAACTGCAAGGCGTGTGACCCATCCTGCCTGGACTGCCGAGGCCCCAGCAAGTTGAACTGCACAGTGTGTCCCGTATTCCAGATCCTGTCTGACGACGGCCGCTGCTTGTCCTGCTGTGGAAATGAGACACGCCATGATGATAAACCAATACCCTGGGAGTGCTGTGACTGCAAGGCCTCACGAGGTAAACAAATTCCCACACTGGAGCACACACAGATCACTGAGGCCTCTTGTGTCATCTTGTCATTTCAGATTCTTGTTCTGGATTGCGGATACATACTGCAATGAGACTTGTTCCTGGGAAATAGTGTTTATGTGCGTTTGAGTCATGAGTCACATTCTTTCAGGGCATCTTCCACTTGTAATGGTGTATAATTCATCTAATTGATAGCTTTCCCACCATGTAGACATGAGTTTCATCTTCCTGGCAAACAGGGGTTTCCAGTATTTTAGAATGATGGAAAATATGTTCCTATTACAAGGAATTTTCCAAGCTTTCTTGGCCTCTGGCCATCACAAACAAAACGGCATTTTATTGAAACAAGAGACTCTCATCTTCATCAGAAACAAACCCAGTAGACAGATTTGTTTAATGTAACCTAATGGTCTGCTCCATCTCCTTCTTCACAGAGGAGTGCATCCTGGGTGTCAACTTCATTTTGAGGGGAGCTGAGGATTTAGAGGCTCAAGGTAGAACCGCCAAACTCTTTGTCACTGCCTGTGTTCTACTTATCTTCTCTGTGGGCGGAGGGGTCTTCCTCTTCCTCAATGCTCGGTCTAAATCTCTTGCCATCACACCCAAAACCAAAGCTGGGGGCTATGAGAAACTGGACACCAATGGAGGCATTGCCTCACAGTCCACCACCTCTTCGTTCGGGGAGTACAGCGACCGAATCGTCGAATGTGAGGATGATGAGGGAGACGATGACGATGACGATGATATTGTGTACATGGCACAGGATGGGACGGTGTATCGGAAGTTCAAGTACGGACTCTTGGATGAAGATGAGGTTGAGCTGGAGTACGATGATGAGACCTACGCATACAGATGAAGCCTGAAAAGACCTGACTGGAAAGAAGCAGCTGTTCCTAAGATATCATTGCAGTCTAAAGTTGTTGGGTGGGGGGGGTTGGGGATGACTCTGATTCCTATTTCATTCTTTTTTGAAAAGTTGGCTCTCTTCAGATCATGTTAGCACAATCAGCCAATTGGACACCGAAATGTTTTCTCAATGACATTATTAATAATTACACAACCTGGAAGACATTTTCGTCATACCAGCCAGTTACCAATCAGTATGTTAATATTTCTGATATTTGTCATTATTCGTGGGCGTAATTAACATTTGAAACCTGATTATGATGGTATAATCAACATTTCCTTGTTAAACTCTCCTCTAGCCATATTTACACAGGCTACATATCTAATATGCGGCTGTATTGGTGGCGCTGATCAGATTGTCTCATGTTTGTCTGAAAAACAACAGAAAGTTGGATTCACAGCACACCGTCTGTAGTCACTTTGTGTAAAGTGTAAAGCTATTCAGTAAACTGCTCATCTAAATTCAGTTCTATTATTAAGTCAGCGTGAATGTCATGCGAGACGTTAGACATGGGTCAAGTTGGATGTTGACTTACTTCTGGTCTTGTCTTTTGTCTCAACATCGATAATTTTGGTTTAGTTTTGGATAATGCAACCTATTCCTTGGAATGGGTGTGTCTAAAAGTCACATTGAAAGAAGAGTTTGATTTCTTTACTGAGTCACAAACCTCGGGGGAAGTTGTGAACGTGTTGACAATCATGTTTATTGTCATGTGTGTGTTTACATTTTCTAGAATAAATCATTTCATTTGAAGAAAATATAAAATGGCACAGTAGTTATCATCCGCTGATATTGCTTAGAGAAAAGACAATCTTACACAATAATACATTTATATTAGTCACAATTTGCAGATGCAACACACCACATAAAACATAGACACATCAAGACTAAATTTCATTACATTTAATTGCAAATTTTAGCAATGTTATTAACAACCCAGTTTACTGATTAATGTAATATATATCCTCTTTTTCTGCTTTATGTGGTTTAAAGAACTGTTATAATATGTAATATTACTGTCAGCACTTGCTGTGTTATACTGTGTCTTTGTTTAATTTGTAAACTGGACTGCATATCGCGTTGCAGGAGTCACCTCAAAATTCAAAGCAAAATGTACACTGAAGCACAACCTGCTCTGTAAACCTGGTGGTCTGTTTGGCTCTTATCAGGTTAGTTTACACAGAGAGGAAAATCTTCTCTCAGAGGTTTCCTCTTGTTGAGGCCACAGTGAAATGCTGGCATCTGCATATGTGTGCATGTGTCCAGATTTCTGCTCAAACCACGGCAGAAAGTTGCAGGAGAAGGACGTTTTTTCTCAAAAATATTTTCTCTTAGGTCTACTCTACTGTTTTGACTTCAGGGCTGTGCATCTGGCTTATATTGTCTGCTGTCTCCCTGAGATAATAACAGGCCTGAGTCCTGCTCAAGGGAAGTGCAAAGAGTAAATAATTAGGATTCTCTCTTGGTTGAGGTGAAATGTGCTGTGAATGATTGTTTCATAATAAAGTTGGATTTTGATCTGAGAGTGCAATCTTGGTGAACATTTGTGTTATGAATTAACCTGCCGATGTGCTGTCGTATAGAGGTGAGTTGGAGTGGATTTTTGGAGGTGAATTGCATGCAAATCAACACACCAGTGACTGCTGTTAGCTATTCCCTGTAATCGTTGGGCTTAGTGACATGTTCATGTTGAATTTGGAGCATGATGTGTTATATAAGAAAGCAGAATTAGTGTATATTAATCTTAAATATGTATGTAAGTGGTTCTTAACTGGTTCCTCATCTGAGTCACAAGGGGTTATTGTAAGATCACATTACCATTGTTGTTTTCCATGTTGCAACAAACATACTGGTCTATTTAATATTCAGTATTGTCACACAAATTGAAAATGAAGAGATAAACCCTAACTTATTGCAGAAAGACAGCTTCCAAGTTGAGCTATTTATTTAGCTGCTTAAGCATGTAATTATTTTCATGATATTTGAAGCTCACATAACATCAATGTAAAGTTGGCTTTTGGTAATATAACCTTTACCCTGACTCTCCAACAGAACAGGTTGACTCCAGTGTCTTATCTCATATGAGACCCACAAATAGACACAACATTGACTCAGGGACATCTGCCACTGTACCTCCTTCACACACATTGGCTTTCCCTTCCTGAGCCTAAACGAACGTGTCAGGCCTTACTTTTTGCTCTTGATGATTTTTAGACCAGATGCATTATCAGGTTTAATATGAAATTACAGGATAATCTGGTTTATTCTCAACACCTACTTCCTTTGCTTTGCTTAACTTCCAGTATTTGATGACACAGTAGTTTTAAGGGGGAACTAACAGGGGACAATGTCATGTTGATCTGGTGTCATAGTTTCCAAAAATTCTCAATTCCATATTTCTTAAGAAAGTATTGAAATACATCTCAGTAATGTTTGTATCTGTGCATATTTGCTGACGCTGATATTAGGACAATAACAACATTCAGGCAGGTATCAGCCTTGGTTGCCAAAAAGGTCAAAGAGTCTTGATCAAACTATTTATTTGATTAAATTATATATAACACAAGAATGACAACATAAAAGATGTGTTGAACCTTAAACTATACATGCAGTAACCCTGGTCCCGGTGTAAAATAGAAGAAATAGTTCTGAGAACAATTCTGAAACAATGAGCCTGGAAAACATTTGACCTTTATACAGCAATGCAGCGAGGTCAGAAGTGTTAGGGTTATGAAAACGTTCCTCTTTGACAGGTTTGAGGAAACAGCACATTACAATTAGAAGTTACAGTGATATTGCTTAACTGCTTTAGAGGATGAATATAGAGGATAATGTAGCATTCAACAGTAAAGAAAAGCTTTATATAACAGTGAATAAGTCAACATAATTACAGTGAAGTACTGCTTCCTGTATTCTTTCATTCTTTCAGTTGGCCTCAATGCACACCACTTTAACCCTATTTCTCTTTAAGTAAAGAAACCAGACTGATTAAAAGGAAATATACAAAAACTACCAGACTGAGAACAAAAGGTACCTGAAAAAACAGCTACGCTCTTCATGGGGAAGGATCATAGCTACTGTTGCATGATAAATGTCAACATTCATAAATTGCAGTCATATCTTTTACTCCCTAAATAACACTAAAATAAAATATAGACTTAAAATCCAAAATCACATAGCTAGACTCATATATTTCATTCATTTAAAACGATTATTTACAGAGGTTCATAGACCTTTACATACTTGTAGTTGCTGTAGTTGTTAGAAGGTTTCGTGTAATCTTCTTTGTAAAAGCTACACAGGTGCAGGTACACACTCGCACACACACAGACCTAAAACACATAGTTAAGAGCTACTTCTCTTACAGGGTTTTGTCAACAGTGTTTGAGTATATTTGTTAGAATTTTGAATAAAAATTGAATTCAAAAAAAGAAACTGTAATATATATAGATAAGGAATATTATGTGTACTGTAGGTTTTCTGTTCTGTCTTGTGCATGATCACCGGTCCACATTTTTATGGTATAAATTTGCGTTCACACACTTCAAAGACTGTTGCCCTTTTGTAAATATCAGAGCTGGGAACACGAGCTGTGGACCTTATACTTCTTCATATTCATCTTCTTTACCTATCAATGTTTTACTATCTGTAACAAACCCACAGAGACTGGTGGACTGTAGGTCTGAGCATCAGGCAAGCTGCAGTGAAAAAAAAGCAAAAACTTAACCGACGTGCATAAGAACTTGCTTGGTTATTCAGCCTTATTGTTCCTCGGATCATCTACAATTCTCTATCGAGCCAACAGGTTGATGAATGGGAAGACAGTTAACACAACACCACTCAAATCCAGACGGCGAATATGTTGAAGTTATTTAAAAAGCCTATCCTTAAAACAGGTTTTTGTACACAGTTCATTCAATAAATAACCATGCTGCTGGTTATTAAATAATTCCTCTCTACAAGCATTAAGATTTTTTTCTGGATAATGCATCAAAACCCCCAAATCCAATCTCTGATCCGATGTAACAAGGTCATTGATTTTTAGGGCAGTGACAAACAGTAGAAGGCCTGCGTCATGAAAGACAAGACGAAAGAAAATTTCTCAAGAGATAAATGAAAAGGAGAAAGCAAGGATATTTTAATACCATTAAATTTACATAATTTAATAATTTAATCTCCCTGTCTTCACACAGATGCCTTGCATTTAGCCACATAGTTGCATAAAGTCATCCAACGGTGCGACCTGTGTTTTTGTTACAGATAATAATGCCCAGACTTTCTCTCTAACCATCTGACACAGAAACAAATCGCAACAGAAGAAGACTAAACACGTGTTGTATTTTCGACCTTGGCTAGATAGTGTTCACAGAGTTGAGTTTACCATTGATTTGTGTCATTCGTTATATACAAACCGTTACAAAACTGCTTGTATTTTGTGGTCACCCTCATCCCAAAATCTGTATTTTCAGGCACCTTCTCACATAAAAGATTCCAAATATACAGCTGGACCAGTCTGACCCAAGAACTTCTTACACAGTTATACTGTTAAATGAGGCAATCTGGTGCGAATATATACAAATAAATGTCATCCATTAAGTGACTGGCTGTCTGGAACGAACCCATACAGGAAGTTAAACAGCTCTTTAAACACAGACACATTGACAAAGTAAAAGAAAAATACAATGAAAACAGATTGGTTGTTTATGACTATGTCCACGTACAGCCATGGTGACAGCAAATAGATCTCAGAATGAGGCTGTGCAATTTAATGAGTACATATACACGCACCTGTGTGTATATAGAAACCTCTGTGTTGTTCTGGTGTGTGTGTGTGCACAAAGTGCTGCAGTCACAGCCAGCTGTCAGTGACCATTCATAATAGTCTGTGATGTGGATGCGGTGGTGGGGGGCAGGGCTGGAGACGAGCTAGGAGCGCTGGTGAAGAAGTTGTCATCTCTCAGTTTGAGATGCTCTGGGAGCTCCAGGTTAACCTTGGCCTCCTCAATGTCGTTGTTGATGGCTGTAATGAGGGCTTCTGTTAGGAGCAGAGATGAGCGAGACATGAAGATGTGCAGAAAGGAAGTCAGAGAACACACAGTAAGTGTGTGAGAGAGGTGAGAAGAATAATGAGTGTACAGGAAAGGGAGAATCATGGTAGGTAAGGAGGAGAAATAGAAAGATCAAATCTGGAGGCATGGGAAAACTCATATCTTTGAGACCAGACAAACAAAGATGGGAGCTTGGGAGCTTGGGTGTGTGTGTGTGTGTGTGTGTGTGTGTGGGTGTGTGTGAATGAATGAATGAAAGAGAGAGAGACAGAGACAGAGAGAGAGAGAAGAAAGGTGTCATACCAAGTGAGTTGTAGCTTCTCTCTGGACGGATGTAGCCCACCATGACAACACTGAGAATCTCCCCATAGAAGTCCTCTTTGAATGTGTGAATCACATGAGTCTCCTAGAACCAAAAAAGAAACAAAGAAAATTAAGTAATGCAACTGTTAAATACAATGTACTGAATTTCTCTCTGTTATCAAACCAGAATGTATTTGAATGGCTTGCATTCAGCCCTGCTTTTGCATCTGACATTAATAAAATTAGGGAGTTGCAAAATAAATGCTGGAAAATGGCTGTGTATAGCGTGTGAATGAAGTATACAATACAATGTCAATGATTTTAAAAGATGACCATGTTGAAAATATATTTTAAGGGCAAACTTTGTGTCAAACACTTTTAAAACATATAATCACTTCAAGTGTTTTCACTTTACTGAACAGTTTGGGGTGTCGCTAAGAGAAATATCTTTCAAATTTCTAATCTTTCAAAACATTTCCAACACAAAGAGTATTAATTTTATAATGGACCTCTGTGTGGGTTGTAAATTCTTGCATTAATGACATTAAAAAATATAAAACTAAACTTTAACATTTGTATATATTTCATCAAATTATATTAGAATATTGATTATTGTCCCATTGCTATGCTTGATGCCAATTTTTGCAATTTCGTTCTAACAGTGAGGACNACACAAAAAATTCTAATCGCATATTTTGTGGGGCTTTCCCACAACATTAGTTAGATGAATGGAGTCTTTCGCCTCATGTTACCAAGCTTAAATGCCATTGAGTTGTTCCCAAGAGTCATAACAAATTCATACTATTTAATTTAATTTGTTCCAACATCTTTCTCTCCATTTGACTCCTGAGGGACAGTCTTAAAAAAAGGTTTGAAAGACCAATTCAGCCAATTCAAACACTCAGACCCCTGGCAATGTTGGCACCAAAACATGTCTTAAAGTCAGTAAAGCCGACCAATATAACCAAATGATTGTATAAACATAATGAGTCCTATTTGTATGACATGCTAAATATGATCTTTTTTTAAAAAAAAATCATTTTTGTGTATTTTTCTTGAATCATGATGGAACAAACTACAAAAATAAACAACAAAAATAAAAGCCTGTTTAATATTCCTGAAAACCAAGACACCATGTCTCTCCCAGTACTATATTTTACCAGGAAGAGAACTGCAGAAATATTTCTCTTCCCAGTAAAATCTAGTATCAAATGAGACAAACCATAACACTGACACTAATCAGTCCTTTTAACATACTTAAATGAATTCATACATTTAGGACAAGATTTTCACTTTCCTTAGATGTGTGCAGCCCTCTGTATCAATCAATGAGCAGTTGTTCCTTTTTCCCCCCCAATACAAATATTCTTTGTCTCACTGTGGAGAATCTGATTTCCAGCTGTGGAGAAATCACTGCCTTTAAATCCTATTTATCAAAGACTTTTTGACATTTTATAAATAGATTTGCGATGTGCATGTTTTCTTTCTGACTAAAACACCAAGCAGTTTGTAGTGAATGTAGAAATTTCTTGTACTGACCATGGACTTCTTGGTATTCTTGTAGTAAGGGTTCCAGCCAATGCTCATCACCATTTTGTAGACATCACCATTACCGACGCAGGCCCAGCCATAGTAGATCCCTGTGTTGATATCTGCTGGAAGATTGTCCACCACTGAGTCTGGGAAGTTAGCTGGAGATGGGAGAGATAAAGGGAGGAAGAGTGGGAAGAAGGAAACAAAAAGGTTAGCGTGTAAGATCAGTCAGGGAACTGCTCCTCCTGAAATGAAATTAGTGTCTTGCTCAATGGCACTTCAAAGCAGGTGCAGACATTTCTTTTAACCAGAGAACAGTATCTATTGGGGGGGAAACTTGTTGTGAAGATACCCAAGGCTAGAAATTCATCCCCTAAACTTTCTATCATATTATTACAAATGAATTTGTTACTTTAGGCAAATGTCTTTTTTGTCTGTTTAGAAGCCCTGCATGGTTAGACACACACCTCCTCTGTAAAAGCTGACTATTTGCTTAAGTATTTATTCATGTTCTTTCTTATTCAATGAACTTCTGTGTTTCGGAATAAATCACGCTACCCGTCTCCGTTTCAAAGGGTTCTTCATGAAGTGTCTCTTATAACCATGTGCAAGATTTGCAGTAATTACAAAAAAGGGCGTTTTGTCAGCTTACCACATGGTTTTGACAATTTTCAAAAAACAAAACAAAATAATGTTTTTGGATCTTGTGCTTCAATGAGGCCTAATGTACACCATGCCTCAATACCATTACTTGAGTCTGATTTAACATCAAAATATTTTGAACCCAATCTGAAAAGATTCAACATATTTTTGTGAGAAGGTACTACACTGGTTTCAGGCTCCCACCTGCAAAATGCCGTTAAATACTATATGTCCTTTCTGAGAGTGAATGTCAGGGTAATGAAGAGGATAACGACTTTTATCATTTGTATTTGTATCAATGTTCAGCTTCGCCTCTCAATAGATTTGACACTGGAAGTGACAACGTCAGGTGATTAACTTATTTAATATTAATTTGCATATTGTATATCCGTCCACTTTGATTAAGATACGTTACTACACATTTCTGGAAACAGCCATCATTGCATAATAGCTATTATGTCGGTAAATGACAGCGCTTTCATCGTCTGTCAAGTTCCGTTACTCAACTCACATTTACCGCAGTCAAAAAAACGATGCGCTCTAATTGCGTAAAACGGTGTCGTCATCGGTGCTGTTCAGAGTGAATCGGTAACTAAACCTCTGGTATCCAGCGACGAGCATGAATGTAACAGTGATCAGGTATCTGCCAAGTCATCTGAGAAAGGCTGACAGACATTTGGGTCTGAACCACAGACTGCCAATGTTAATTATCTGACGTTACTCTGGTTCTCTGGCTCCGCGTTAATAAGACCGATTCAGACTGACCTAACGTTATCTACGTAAGCTAGGTTATAGGTTACTGAAAAGCTCATACATATTAATGGCAGATGATTAACTCACCTGTGGGAATTCCCAGTTCTTTGCTTCCTCTCCCGAAGCCTCGAATGACCTCTCCCCGGCAGAAGTACGGAAGGCTCTTCATGACTAACTAGTTCCCCCGATAAAAGCTAGCTACCTTAGATGGACGCTACAGAGTGACCTCGAACAACACAAGGAAGTCGGACTGGCTAATCAGCCAGCACTTCTCTGTTGGATAGCACCTCTTTGACAGCTAGCAAAACTGAAATCTTACCCCTGTAGAGTTCAAAGACCGTCCTTGCGCCTAGCTTTAGCTTCACCTGCCTGGCTAGTTAGCTCGAGTTGGATGAAGTTGAACGTTACTCAATGAGCAGCGATGGTAAAAGTTCACCAGCTATGCTAGCTAAGCTAACCACTGTTAGCTTCATCAGAAGAACCCTGTTCCTAAAACGGTTTTATCCAAAGGTGTTGTTTCTACAGTACTCGAAGAAGATAGTCCCGGTTTCACTGAGGTCCACTCGCAGTATGACGGTGAAAATGACGCCCTGGTGCTCATAGAGAGCCGGTTGTTACATGTGTTGTACACATCTGCGTCCGTAACGCTTCTGCTGATGTCACTGACCGCGTGACCAAAGCGGGTTGAGACTCACATGTTGCCTTCAAGTGTTGTAGGAAATATGGCGATTACAAATGAGGCATTCAACGACTCATTTAGGGATCTACGACGCCAACTTTCAGCTGCGTGTTTACTCGAAAAACCGTAATATTGCCCTTGGGCGGTGGGAACCCATGGCAAGTTCTAGAAAAGGCGAACTATACTAGATAATACTGCTTAGCATTTAGCTAACATTGACTTGCAGCTCCCCTTTCGCAGTTCTTGGCTGTTTTTTTCCTGACAAGCTTTATGTTTTTTTCAAGGTATCAAGGTCAATTTAATGTCATTTTACAACACAGGGTTGCACAATGAAATGAAAGTTGAAAGTTAATTGTCCTGATCCTCGCGGACTGTTCCCCGCTTAGCCTACATGCGAGTGCTTCCCTTACCAGCAAATTTAAATTAATAGGACGATAAGCTATTAATTGACCTACAGTATATCTACGAAACATTTTGTATTTCATTTTTTAAAAATAAAATATAAAGTCATTCTTTATCAGCTCACAATCTGGCCAAATATAATCACCGCTTTTAACTTCACAGTAGACTGCCTGTGGATATTCCAAACCTCTTCACTGTCAGGTTTGTTGGTAGTTTGGAAGCGTTTGAATCAAACCACAAGAGGGCGACATGAGGACCATGCCTTGCCAAGCACCAAAACCATGGCCCAAACCATGGCCCAGACAGACTGTCAAACCGGTCTATAAAAGAATATATATATTTCCTCAGTTTAACCCTCTGAACCTTTTATGTGCTCATGTAGCCTAGTCTTTTTTTAAAAATAGTCTGACCCGATTATGGCAGATATTAGTCGATTAAAATATTTAAAATCGTTCCTAAGAGTACTTTTAACTGAAGATTTAACAATATCATCTAGTATCCATTGTCTAGTATTATTTCAGATGTGAACTTTTACATTATTTCAGCCTGAAGCTGGAAAAACACAGAAAACCTTATAGCTTCAAAGTATAAGAGAGGTTCGGTGTGTGTGTGTGTTTGGTTAAAGTTCCTGTTTTTTCACCTGACTTCATAATCCTGTGTTATGAGTTCCTTTTTCTAACAAAAATCACGACCTTGGTTTGTATGTAGGCTATGAAGCACAGTCGATATGTCCATAAAAAGTAATAGCAACATTACCTTCCCTATCGTGATTTTCATACAATATGATAGAAATAAGTGCTGAAGTGGGCCTATAACGTGTGCAACCTTTGGTAATATTTACCAGTGTAGCAATTGTGCTGGTCTCCACCTTATACTCATACTGTGCATTCACACATAAAGGTCCCTATCACTCCCTCCACAGCCTCACTGATAAATGCATACAATCTCAGTGGCTTCCAGAATATCACTATTCTCCTGAAACTGAAGCTCACAATACATTCAGACATGTCTTTATATGTTCTTCTGAGGAAAAAAAGTCACAAACCATTATTTCTATTAGTTTTTTATTTACTTTAGGTATACTTCACAACTTCCTGGTTCCTGGTACAGATAGAAAATAAGAAAGAAAGGCAACAGAACCCGATAGAAAGCAACGCTCTTTATCAGTGAAGCCCATATGACTCACTGTACCGTGAACTTCCTGTTTTGGGCTGTGCTAAAGCCCAATGAGAGGCTACAGCAAAGTGGTTATTTGCTGTGACGCTTTAGCCTGCACCCCCTGCTGTCCGCGCGCACGCTCTCTCTCTCTCTCTCTCTCTCTCTCTCTCTCTCTCTCACACACACACACACACACACACACACACACACACACACACACACACACTGCAGTTATCCAGTCCAAACACATTGCCATTATCAACGAAACATTATCACGTGACTGCAGAAGTTATCTCCGTTAACTCCCCCTCGCATGCTTTGTGGGTGAGACTTTATTTCCGTGCCATCACCATTCTGCCAAAATGCTGACAGGAAGTCTTACTTGCGTAGCCAGCTGTGCATCGCAGTTACATCTGGATAGACCAGAACAAACAACAGGTTCAGAAACATCAGACAGCAATAAGGGGAGAAACAGAGAAAGGGATGAAGAGAGAAGACTCACATATTATGATCTGCTGCTTGTAAAGTCACAGGTAGGAAACATTTACATGTTCTGTGGTTAAGGTGGAAAACATTTTTAAATGACTTTTATTTCATGGTTTTTGCCTGAAGAAAAACCACCTCACAGATTTATCTGGACTCACTTGAAAAAGAGGCATTAGTTTTATTTTCAAACATTCAACAATAACAACAATTTCCTATGAAAAGAAAAACTTCAGTCTTAGAGGTTATGTCTATTTATCTATTTATGTATTTCTGTATAAGTACATTGAGAGCAATGAAAAAACGGAGTTAAATTCCTTGTATGTGTACACATAGCCTACTTGGCCAAAATTGCTGATTCTGATACTGATTATTACATGCTGTAGGCTGTACGCTCGCACTGTAATTTGAACTTTCATATTTAGGGGAAAAAGGTGTTATGGTTGTGAAATAGTTATAGAAGTGAATAGATGGTGAGTAGAAGAGTTTTTGGATCCTTGATCAGACACCCAGTTATTTATCTTTTGCAGCAATCGCATGTCACCACATTTTGTCCCTTAAAAAAACCCAATTTATACCTAACTTCACATTTTAAAAAGGACTAAATGTAATTTGGCTTCTCCACAAAAACTAAACCACATGTAGGGACTAAGTCAGGTATGATCAGAGGGGCTTTACTGGCATTGAGGAGTGGAATGTACTGTACCTAGAAGAATGAGTCTGTGCTCCAAGATACCCCACATATTCACTGATTCTCAAGAGTAGTGTATGTCAATGTGAAGAACAGCAAAGCTCATTAACTGAACTCCCCACACCAAAATGCCCCCATCGGTATTGTATCTTTAACTTAATTCCTTGAAGGTGAATTAATTATTTTTTACTCTTGTATGTCTGTCATAGTCCTGCATCGGTCCTGAGCTGTTTCTTCACTTTTCAACACTTTTGAATTGTGTGGTGTAATGAATATTACATTCTCCACTTGAGGCATTACTTTAGACTCATAGTATGTTTTGTTTTCTGAACATATGTTATTTGACTCCTATACTAGTAAAATGGGGATGGTATTCAGAAAATCAATTGTAAAACAAATCTGACCTTTATGGAGCATTGGGTTTGGTGTATTGTGCATGTTAGAGCTGATCTGAGGACACCTTATCTGTTCCTTTTATTTAGCACACATGTAAAAACCAGGAATAGCACTAATTACATTCTGAAGGATGATG
This sequence comes from Oplegnathus fasciatus, assembly GCA_003416845.1. Classification (NCBI taxonomy): domain Eukaryota; kingdom Metazoa; phylum Chordata; class Actinopteri; order Centrarchiformes; family Oplegnathidae; genus Oplegnathus; species Oplegnathus fasciatus. The sequence goes on from NTHP01000106.1 coordinate 718,369, forward strand.
TCAATATCAACACCTGGTCAGAAATATAGCTGTGTCCTAGAAACATTATATACATTATATAACACACATTATTCATTTCTGTCTGTATTTGTAGTCTATATTTTTTTTTACACTTCTTTAATTTATGGAAAATGCAGAAAATGGACAGGCATTTCCTTGGTTATACATTTCCCTGTTGTAACCAAAAGAATATTACATACATACATAAATAAATGTGCATAGTCCTCAGGGAACACTCCCAATATTATATATTATTATATTATATAATATAACCATTACCTTTTTCCACCATGCTCCTATTAGTCACAGTTATATTTTTATCAAATGTAAATCAATCAATTTACATTTTACATGCAATATACATGGGTAGAGAACAGGTGTGTTCTTATTACTTCTCTTATCTGGGTTCCAGGGGGAGGTAACACCTGACAGTTTCACATTCTTATATTTTAAGTTAGTTAGTTTCACATCCTTATACCTGAAATAAAAGAAGTATAAACAAATGAAATGAAATTTTATACATTTTGATAAGCAACAAACAAAAACATAGGCTACAATTAGAATCACTATTGTTAGTTTTACTTTGGTAATAGTTAAACTATACTTGACCAAACATAAAAGTACAGTTTTAGGCTGAAAGGTATAGTTTTCTTTTTGTTTATCTCCAAATCTCAACCTTTTTTTCTTTTCTTTCCTTTTTTGCGCTCATGTTTTCAATAATGGTATCATTTTTCATTGCTAGTCCATTAAAAAGACTATACTTAACTAGTAACATTTCTAGTTAATAAATGTCAACATTATCTACATGGAACTTTGTTTTATGGCCACCTTTGAATTTCATACATGGCAATCGTATGATTGGCTAAAGAATGGATTTGTCCATAACACTTCTCTTATCTTGTTTCCAGGGGCAATAACATATGGAGTGACAAATCTACCTGGATCCATAGTGAGAGGAACTTGTCCACACACTGTTAAACATTACTCCATAAACAAAATTAATTTAGCCTCCATAAGATGTTTTGGCTTAGATTTTATAGTCTAAATTAGTTACAAAACAGCTCAGTATTGCATGTACCAAGTTTACTGTAATGATTCAGGTAGGCCTTAATCATTTTAGTTTCATACACAGAAGAAAAAAGAAATACGTGACTCTATGAAAGAACTATAAAGGAAAAGCGCAGCTGGACTTCATACAGAACTCACATTGTAAAACCGTTGCAGTTGAGGTCCTCCTCTCAAATAATGAGGCGACTGAAACAAGGCTGGCTGCTCCGGTTGCTGAAGCTCATTGTTGTACTGGGATCACTATGGATGCTTTCCCTAGTCAGTCGCCCCAAAACAGGCTGGGATCCTACCTACATTCTCAGGTACAGCTGGTTGGAGTATACAGATGCTGATGGAGGCCCAGAGAAAGTGTGCAACTGTTCAGCAATTTTGCGGGGAGAGATGGAGGCACTGGAGCAAGCGAAGTTACTGACCATCACTAAAGACTTCCACAAAAGTGTTCAGGTCCCCGATGAGTATTATATTAATGCGACCCAAGACTGCAGGTGTGTTGCTTTAAACTACAGGTTTTAGTAATTATATAACTCTAAGCCATTATTTAAATGTACTGAATCTAACAGAAATTAATTCAGGCAGCATTCATTCCCCGTGGTATTTGTTCAATATTGTTTGTTTACAGGAAATTCAAATTAAGCAGGAAATACTTAACACTCCCGTTAAGCCAGGAAGAAGAGGACTTCCCACTGGCTTACTCTATGGTTGTCCATAATAAGGTATGCAAATTCTAAAGCCTGAATTTAAATTCAAATAAACTTTAAAAACACTGTGGTAGGTCTAAACAATTCACTTTAGTCATTAATTAAAGTGGCACTCCACTAATTTTACACATGAAGTTCAGTTTACCTCTCAGTCTGTGAAAACAGCTGTATCGGTGCCTCTGGAGGGAGCTTTACAAAGTTTGAAAAATAACCCTGATGATGTCATCAAGGTTATCTCGGCTTGGCCTTGAGAAGTTTTTATCAGAAAGTCTGCGCTACAAAATGGAGGTGTGGCGTTTGAAAGAAGTGGAGGCAAGGGGGTCTAATGAGAGTTGCATTATGGGAAGTGTAGGATCCAGAGTTTATGGAACTAAAAGTCAGGATATCTTGACCTCTGCTGCTTCAATTTTGACCATTTTTTAATCTGTCTCTTGTGAGTCACCCCGCTCTATGGAAGACCAGTAATAAATTGCTGGGGTGCCCCTTTAAATAGTTCCAAAAATAAAGCCAATGCCTGCAACAATGAGTACGTGCAACTTACACAAAAAGGAATGAATTAACTTTTTTTTCATATACTCTAGGTGCAGAACTTTGAGCGACTGCTGCGAGCCATCTATGCACCTCAAAATATTTATTGCATCCATGTGGACAAAAAATCAGAGACCTCAGTCTTCTCTGCCATCAGGGCCATTACTTCCTGTTTCACGAATGTCTTCATGGTCAGCCAGGCAGTGAATGTGGTCTATGCTGCCTGGCCCCGTGTCCAGGCTGACCTTAACTGTATGGCTGATCTCTATAATGCCAGCACAAAGTGGAAGTACTTCATCAACCTTTGTGGCCAGGATTTCCCTCTGAAAACCAACTTGGAGATTGTAAGGATGTTGCGTTCATTGAACGGCGGTAACAGCATGGAGTCCGAAAAGATGGCTGGAGAAAAGAAGTGGAGGGTGACAAATGCTCACCAGATAGTTGATGGGCAAATCCAGGTATTTCTCTTGGAGATTTTTATCATGTGTCGTCATGTGTTTTTATTGATTATTTGCACAGTAACTGTGCCATCGCAAAAACTTTCTGTTCAGATAGACCTTAATGACGTCACCATCGTATTAATTCACTATTTCAACTGTTTCAGGCGACAGGAAACACAAAGGAGCCACCTCCGTTCAACCTGCCCGTTCTGTCTGGAAATGCCTACATTGTGGTTAACCGAGGCTACGTTCGCAGCGTGTTGGAAGACAACCGAGTACTGACACTGATTGAGTGGTCCAAAGACACCTACAGTCCTGATGAGTTTCTCTGGGCAACCATTCAACGAATCCCTGGTGTTCCTGGCTCAACGTGGCCCAACCCCAAATACGACATGACCGACATGAATGCGATTGCACGGATGGTGAAGTGGCAGTGGCATGAGGGGTCACGGGGTTCAGTGGAGGCAGTGTACCCAGAGTGTCATGGCAACCATGTCAGGGCAGTATGTGTGTATGGTGCCGGAGACCTGCAGTGGTTGCTTGAACAGCATCACCTCTTTGCCAATAAGTTTGACACAGACACAGATCCCATTGCTGTCTCCTGCTTAGAGAAGTATCTGAGACAAAAGGCACTGGCTGAGATACATTAGATGTATTGGAGATTTTTCTGGCAAACAAGACTGAGTCAAAACAAAATTTTACTGTCCCAAAATTAGAAGAAAGTTACTAGCTTTACAAGCTATACCAGCTGAATAATAACAATTTTAAGGTATTTAAAATAATTTATACTTGCAGTGTAATGGGTTGGTGTTAATGATAAAGGTAACTCACCTGGTAGAGCATGTGCCCCATTTATCAAACATAAAGCCAAACCTACACAGGAATGACTTCAGAACAACTATTTTAATGTGAATGTGCCGATACAAACCATTCCACATAGACTGAAGGCAAACTGCTCCTGCAAAAAGACATAAAGTATTTGATACTGTGCTTTTATGTGTGATTAATTTTTATTCACTTTGACATTAAAGAGTATTTTTTTACTGATCAGTGTCAAAAAAAATATTCATTAATTCACTGTGATTCAGTGTTATAAAAAACAGAAGTCAGTGTGGGTGGGGCACTTTTGATTATTATGCAATGTGTGTATTGAGGTGTATGTTATACTTTTTTAAAAAGGCTGTTGAGGAGGAACACATCTTTAATGAAGTAAAACATTTTACAAATGTCACAACAAATGATAATCTTGCAAGCCACAAACAAATGTATACAAATATAAGAAAACGCTAATAAAAGTAGACACAGCCCAACCTGCACAGTAGGCACTTTCTATACTGTACCTCTCTAACCATATAGTCAACATGTAGTCAACATATAGAATTTCATCATCACTCCCCAACAATCTCTCTCTCTCTTTCTTTCACACACACACACACACACACACACACAAACAACCCAAATAAACCATGAGTAAAATTACAATTCTGCTTTTGGGTGAGTAATCAGATCAGAGCCATCTCAAACTGTAGCAACTGAAAGCATGCAACACATTACTGCAGCTACGCATAACTGCTATTTTGCTACCTTTATGATATGACATCGCAAGTATTTTCACAGTGATATACAGTGTTAATAGAACAGCCTACTGACAGCCTTTTAAAGAATGTGTTGAGTGAGACGGTGACATAAGTAAAAACCTGCTGTGACAGGAGCCGTCTACACCATCGGAAACTATTCAAAAACCAGCTTGGCCATTCTGTTTCGTGCCATTACAGACTGAAAAGGCTTGTGCAGTACAATGATTCTTTTGTGTGTGGATCATATTTTTGTAAACCATGACGACCTAAAATTACAGTCTAAATAGAGTACCCCTTAACATTACAATCTATTGACAGAGATACAGGACAGTAACATCCCAAATGTCCAGGGAACACAAATGTTTATTTGTGAGCTGATGGGCTGTAATACAACTTCTGATTGCATGTATGTGGTTATAAGGTGAAAGAGTCATGAGCCTTGCTATGGCGGTAGAGAATCCACACTTATTATTACCATGGGTTTCGAAAGGTACAGATGGCAACTGACAGGGCAGATTAATACATGTCTGCAACAAAGCCGGTTAGTAATTCCTCCAAAGTGAATTACATAAGAGTCAAACCATTATTCAAATTAAAGATGAAGTAAAGAAAACAGAAGCTACCTGCGTAGCGTACAGTAGTACAGGATAAAGCATCTTCCCTTCAGCACAGTGACAGTCTCTGAACTGTAAATACAGTATCATGTTCAGCAGGCTGGTACTTTCCTCAATTATCAAGCACCTGCTTGATGTTTTGTACCACAGCATCTTCCTTTCTAACCCATTACTAGTTGTTGGTGTTACAACTATGAGCCGTACACATCATGCTGCAGGCTGGCTTATATTCAGATATGCTGCGGTAGAGTACAGCATAATGCAGGGAGACGACAGGCAGCAGCCAGGTATCTTGAAATTGTCAAACAGAGTTCCCCTTCTTGTCGGCTCTGAGTGGGAGAGAAGAAGAGAGAGAAAGAATTGTAATACATCTTTGTCATCGAGGGAGTAGATTTAGACATTTAAAGCAATGGGATTGCCTTAGTGGTCAAAATAGTTTATTGTTCCACTGCAGGGAAATTAACCTGGAAATAAGTCACAGCCTTTCACCATCAGTGTAATGTAAAATATACAATAAACGTGAGATGATTTTCTATTGTTTTTCTCAAGCTAATCAGTTCTTTACCACTTAGACCTGGGTAGGTTTAGAAGCAGTTGGTTTGCTACACAAGATATTAGGTTAGTTACAGTGGTGGAAGAAGTACTCAGATCTTTTACTTCAGTAAAAGTAGCAATACCACAGTGTAAAAGTACTCTATTAAAAGTAAAAATCCGGCACTCAAAACCTTACGTAAAGTTAAAGTACGTTAAGTAAACATACATAAGTTTTAGGATCAAAATATACTTAAAATACCAAAAGTACTCATTATGCAGAATGGCCCATTTCACAATAATACTGTACTAATACTAAAGAAATTTGGCACAGCAGTTATGTGTAAACTCTTCCTTTATCTCTGCAGTGTCAGCGTGTGCTGTTTGTTTGGGCCAATAGCTCTTTTTAAGTGGGCAAACGTTTCCTGTTCATTAAACACTGGGGAAACATTCAGAAATCATTTAGTTCTTTGTCTCTGTTAAATTCACTCCCTGACAGAGAACAATGGCCTACTACTTACTTATCTGCCGTGTCTTGCAATTCTGTATCCAGTCTGGGTTAGCATTGGGTTGGAGGGCAGAAAGCAAAGGTTAGGGAGGGAGGTAAACAAGTGATGGGGGCAACCATATTGTCAGTACGCATGCAGTTGCTGGGGATTAGTAGCCTGTATCCACATTGCCATAGGAGGGTGAATGGAAGGAAAGGACAACAAGCATCGGTGCTCTAAAGTGGGGGTGTTCAAGGTCAAAGGAGTGCTCTGCAATGCATAGGGTGCAACTATTTTCCAACAATAAACCAGTCAGAAGAGTTAATTTAAGTAATTCTAAGTCAATCTGTAGTTTTCAGACTCAATACATGCTCAGTGGCACAAGGCATAGAGGACACAAAGGTACAAGGATAGGACAATGGATAGGGTTAAAGTAAGAATTAGATAGCATAAAATTTTTCCACAGTATCATCTCCTCTCTATTTCCACCAAGGCAAGTGTGAGTTTGTGTCTGTTTTAGGGAGTCTGCGAGCTGCAAACAGACCTTTTTCCCTTTTTACACTGTAGATCTGGATAGAAATGGCTGAATAGGAAGTGATCATCCCATGTATCATACTTTACATGACTGTCCTCTCAGTAGCAAAGTAGTGTGAAGGCTGTAGAAGGCCTCAAGGACAGAAGGGTCCGCAATTAATGTTCAATCTTGTACCAGCGGTCAATGTTATTTTCTTTTCACCATGAAGGCTATCTTTCCTCGTTTTAGTTTTCCTAAACTTGACCATATCTTAAAGTCACTATGTGTAGGATTTGAACATTTTTACTTTGGTGCAATCTGGTGGTCGTTGCAGCAATATACACTGCTAATTATGAGAAAGTCCAGTCTGTGCTGCTGGTCTGTACAGTCCACTGAAACTCTGATTCCTTTGCAACCATTCATACTGACAAAGAAATTGGTGTTTTCCAGTCTATCCCACTATGCATTGCACATAAATTCCTCAATAGCAAACCATCATACCACCCTAGTTTTGGGAGTGACTGTGTATATCTGGTTGTTAGTGCAAGCTACCTCAGGGTATATATGTTCATTAGATTTCTACTAAAATGTCACAGATGAGAGGTGAAATGAACCAATTTACAGGGAAAGCCACATCACAGACTGAGAGAAGTAAGAAAATCAAAATCTGGCTCATTTTATGTTGGATAAGGAGACAGCCAAAGGTCAGTCAAAGGTTAGTCCCAGCATGAGAAAATTCATCATAGCTTTGAAAGATCTTTCAGGGAAGCTTTTACACAACCAACTCATCAATACAGTTACAGGCAGGTTGGGTGAGTTACCTCATGCATGCAAATTTGTGTATACCCCTCTCCTCGTCATACCTTGGGGCAGAGTGAGAGATGTATAAGCATGCCTAATTTAGGCACTTAGAATAAAAGTTTGCACTGTGTTTGTTTCCCTTTTCAAAGGAGAAATTCAGTGTGTATTTTTTGAGTAAGTCTGCCAAAAAAAAAAGTATTTGTCTCTGCGGCATGATTACAGCAGAAATTACAGTATTTGTCATTGAGCATGGCCTTTAGGGAAGGCTAGACAAAATACACAAAGTAAAGATACTTGCAGATCCAGATATAACATCAATCATGCCTGCAGCTATACAACATACTGTACCATACACTGTATTTATTGGGTTCATATTGAGGATTTTTTTAGTCCATGAACAGCTGCTGGAAACAAAAGATTCTACAACTTGTCATAGCTTCTACAGACTTGACAAACAGGTTTTAATTGTCATTGGAAAAACTGGATTGTAATTTGACAAAACTGCAGTGGAGGAGGGGAGGCAAGGCATTTTGTTTGGTAACATGGTTCACATGTCACTGTATGCAGACCACAACGACAGGCTGTCAAATAAAATAATAAAAGTAATAAAATAAACAAAAAGGTCAAGGGACTGCCCGACTCACTTGACGATGCTGGGTGGAATGTGGACATACTCCATTGGGATGATTTCTCCAAGCTCCTGCAGACTATTCACATACTTGATCTTACTGCTGAACTTGGAGCTGTAGAAAACAGAAATCATAAAGGTTTGTCTCAGTCATGTGCATTCAAGTGAGTTGATTTGAGTATTGTGATGGGGTAAGTTGGCTTCTGGATTTCCAGTGTAATCAAATTGTCTTCTTGGAAATAGTTAGGGCTATAAAGGGTGTTGTATTTCGATTTGGGGTGGTATCAAGTGCTAATAAATCACTAAGTACGCCCACAGATGGGGATAGTGAAATACTGTATCCCAGAAGCTGTGATAGTGTTGTGAGAATTTCTTCCCAGTGTATTGGTAGCATGGATGGAGTTATTGGTAGAGTTAAGACCAGTGATGTACATCCTGTCCTGTGTGATGTGTGTTCTACAGTTCAGAGTGTCATCTAAATGTAAAGTACAACAGTGAGACCTTATGAAGGGTCTGGTGATTCCCAGCAAAGTCCGTATGAACCAGGAAGGATGGACAATGATAAACATCTTCAGGTTTTTCTTCAGTCTGTTGGACAAAGAGGAGAAGCAGAAGTGGTGCAAAAAGATTAATGATAAGCAGAGCTCATGTTTTCTTTTCACAGTGATGTTGTTCAGCTTTAGAAGATAAAAGCAGCATGAGTAGCCTGGTGAACGGACATCAAAAATTGGGTGCCGTTCACTGAGCTCCAATGACTTTATTGTATCACTGACATTATTTACTGCCTGCCAATTTGTTTGAGTGTGAAATGTATACACTAATAAAGTGTCATCAAATATTCCCACAATGGAGTGAGAAAAGTATTGTCCATGGTATGCACACTACTTTCTGTTAACAATCCCACAATGGCAACGAAGACCAGTGATGACTCAAAATGATGGTGATTCACAGGTGTCAGAAATCTCAATGTACTGCTCACTATGGAGTGAACTACTGACTGTCTATTATATGGGGGGTAGTGAATGAGTGAAGGAGGGAGTGATTTATAACAGTTTATAAAAGTGACATCATTAGGCAAAAAAGGTACAACTGTGTTAATCACACACAATTGTTGAGCATGAAAAAAAAGAAGTTCATGTTTATCCCAGTTGTGTACTTACTGTAGTACGAACTTATGATCAATATGCCCCCTACTGGCCTACTTAGGAAAGTGCTGATGAGTTGTGATGGGACAAAAAATTATCAAAACAATTGTCAACAATAGGCTGAGTTATGGTTATTTCTTGCATCACAGTGAAAACCTACTGATACAAGATAATCAGCAAGTTAAAATCTTAATGTATTAACGTAAGTCTGGCTGATCGTGCACCATTTTATTCATATAAACTATTTTTTAAAATGATGTTGAGTAAATAATCTTTCTAAAGTCTCTCTTTTCTAAGGAGCACTTCAATAAAAGGTGTTGCAAAGAGGAAGATGATTTATTATTCACTTTCCTTTTAATCAAACAAATTGAAATTCTTCAGTCTGCTTTAGATATTCTGCATAATATAATATAATAATATAACATCATAAAATAATGTCATTTAAACTTAATATCTATATGATATATAATCAAAACACTGACCCCATGTTATAGGATCCCAGTCAGAGAAATAACAACATTAAAGAGAATAAAAGAATGCTAATATAATTATTAAAGACAAATACTCTTTTCAATACTGTTTGAAGTCAAGGGTCAAAGGTCCTTTGTTAAAAAAGAAAGGTGGAGAGAGTGTGTGCCAATTGTGTGGTTTAATGAGGTGAGGGAACATGAATGTTTATATGTTAAACATTACAGTTATACAATATTATAAATTACAGTTACTGTGCACTTGTTTGTGTGAATATTACCGTCTGTCTATCATTTGGTAGCACTTTTTCATCCAGGTAAAGCCAGGCATCCTCCTGCGAGGTGTGGCGCCATTCAGGTAAACAATCATGTAATCTTCTGCCACCATTAGTTCCAAGGTACTTATCACATACCTACACACACACAGAGAAGAAAACACTGTCTAAGACAGGCATATGTTAACACATAAGGACTGTAACAAAAGCAACACAAACAAATTTCTTGTTAATTGAATTGTGTAACATACATAATGAATTCCAAGTCCACATTTAATGGTGTAACTTGGGTCTGGAGCTGTTTTTCACGGCTTGGGCAAGGCCCCACAGTTCTGATTAAGGAAAATCTTAATACAGCATATCATGATATTTTACACAAGAGTGCTTCCAGCTTTGTGGCAAAAGTTTGGGGAAGGCCCTTTCCTGTTTCAACATGACAATGCTTGCACGCACAAACAAAGTGCATAAAAAATGTTTTTCATTGTTTGGTGTGGAGGAAGTTGATTGACTTGATCTCAACTCCATCTGAGACCTTTGGGATGAATGACACCGACTGCAAGCCAGGCCTTATTGCTCAACAGTGGCCGACTTCATAGTGTTCTTGTAGCCACGGGACTGGGAGCAATCTTGTTTAAAGCCTTGCCAGAAGAGTGAAGGTTCTTATTGTAGCATAATAATGCCCATGGTTTTGGAATGAGGAGTTGTCATAAATGGGTGTAATGTTCAAGTTTCCACATTACTTTTTTTTACATGTCCACATATTTTTGAACATGTAGTGTAGCTTTACTTACAGAAAAAGGTTTTCCATTACATAATTGTAATTGTCACAGTTGCTATCTGGTAGGAAGCATGCTGCAAACACAATGATGGCGTTCTGTTCAGCATAATAACCTGAAAATATAAAACATAAACATGAAAAGGACACAACGCGTCTCACTTGGAGTGCATATGCACAAACTTGTGCTGTCATCCTGTATGAAACTGTTTTCTGCAAAACATTTGAAATCGCAAATAATTCTTCTCTTCTTGTCTCATCAGTGCTATTGTTAACATGGCAGAAACTTATTTCGTAGTCTACAAATGACGTTTCCAACACTCTACCTCTCCACATTCACTGCAAAAGGGACTGATACAGGGAAGTGCAGGGCAGAGCTGTGTCCTTTCAACCTGATATGGCATGTGTGTCTTCAGTTTCCAAAAAGGGACATTTTGAGATAAAACACTGAACCTTTCATTGTAGTAGTTTCATTCACATTTAGCTGGAATTGATTTACTGTAAGTTCAGTGATTCAAATGCATATTATGATAAGAACTGTTCTGACCATACCTCTGTAGATCACTCTTCCCCCTTTCACTGTGTAGTTGCTTCTATAGTATTACAGGTTATCAACAGAGTTGATGGGCATTCAAATTCCATAAGCAGAATCTGAATCTGACAGGGCACAGTTGGAATTTGGCAGCCATGATTCAGAATTGCTTGGAATATAGTTATATAAGTGAAAAATACTCCTAAGTTAAACCAGACAAAAACAATTGAGTATTTTCCAACACCAATAGGGTGCTTGCCCTTAAAAAATAAGGTTCAAAGCATAAAATCAACTAAACTAAATATAGGATTCTACAAAACAAGGGAAAAACAGCAAGATACTGAATGTGTAGGATCAAGAGAGAGGCTGTGAAACATACATGAGAAACAGGTGGACTTGGATTTGAAGCATTTGTGTTTGCGTACCTCCATGAGAAATGACTCTTTTGTACGGCTCAATGCACTTCATATCAATGCGATGCTCCTGCTCTCCAATCACCACACTCCTCCACAGCCTGCTATCCCTGCTCTCCTCAGCTGCTCTGTGTCCTGCAATTGCATCACTTGATGCTGCTCCTGCACCTAGATTAGACTCTTCTGCATCCCCTGTTTGTGATATAAAGACATTTGATATGAAAATTAAGTTTTACAAGTTTACAACAAACTACAAAATTATATTTTTAGTGTACTTTTTTTGGACAATATACAGTATACAAGGTGAGTGTGTCTGTCCTGTGTGCACATTTAGACATGTTGGTATTGTATCTTCAGGTGTGTGTCTGACCGTGTTGGTTGAATTCCAGCAAGTCTGCCTCATCAGGTGTGTCCAGCTCATCTATGTTGACATCCAGGTCATCACCAGTATCCTCATCCTCTGTGTCCAGGACATCTTCTGAGAGGAGAGACCCCTCACTGTGGTCCAGTGACACATTCATTGGTGGAGCAGCCAACTTTCTCCTTTGATTGGACCCGCCTGACAGATCCGCAGAGGAGGGTGGATCTGGTCAAAGAGAGATGGTTTCATTTTTTTCTTAGTTTCTTAATTTCTTTTTTTTTTTTGAGGAATTCTTTCTTTTTAAAGAAAGGTTGTAGATCCACTGTAATTTCCCCTCATGTAACTCAGGTACATATGTTCTTAAAAAAATGATGGACCCCCCTGACTAATCTGGAGACAAGGGCAAGTCTGGAAAGAATAATGATGAGAGAAGATCATTCATTTGTAGGGTGTTAAAGTTTTCTCTAAGACAGTTCTATAGATTATCACTGATTATTGATTGCATTTCTACTTGTGTTAAGGATGTGTCAATGAACCCAACTAAAGCCTCCTAAATCATTCCCTTAGACTGTTAAAGTATGTCTTAAACACAGTCAAAACTGTTTCTTAAACCTCCACAAAACATTAAATATTGATATCCATCTTATAATTGACCTTTAAGCCTATATCGCTAACCTTTTACCTATATGGTGCAACTCAAATCATCAGCACTAAAATACACAAAGATTTTAATTTACAGGAGAAATATAAGTTTTGCTTATCTTGCTGTTTATTTACCTTCTCTGTTGTCCATCTCCTCAGCGGCTTCCTCACTGGAGGCCATCTTCATCATCATCCCTGCTGTGTCGTCTCCCTGTTGGGAGTGTCTGCTCAGAGGCACAGAAATACAATAATGGGCCACAACATAAATTATCATTGCTACCACCACTGCCACCAGAGGCACAGCTACGCACAGTATTGGGGCAAACAAGCCAAAGACAATCATCTACAAAGAAAAAGAATCCAACTTTTCCCATGACACTGAATGAGGAAGAGTATAAAATCTGTTCATTTGACTCCGGACATAAAAGATTACAGAAGTGACAAAGCAGACGGAGAGAAAGCGACTCACTGCTTCATTCCCAGGCTGCACGTGTGGGCTGAGGAAACAATACTGAGCAGTGTTGCTACCTCCCCCCAACCAAAGCCCCTCTAACAGACTCTGATTAACATAAGGCCTGCTAACAATAGAGAGAAGCAGTACAGAGAAACCATTAGACATGAATACAGACACAAAGACACACACATACACAGCTCTGTCTTCTTGATTATGGAAAGGTCTGCCGTGTATGTACGCAAACATGCACACAGACAGTAAAAGACAGGGGAGGGTTGTGTATCCCAATCAGTATC
>NTHP01000106.1:731624-759852 GCA_003416845.1 Oplegnathus fasciatus
GGGGGGGTCCTCAGAATTACAAAGTGGGGCAAAACGAATACCATGATGCAACTGCTAACGAGGAACAATTAAACTGCAGTGTACACACACACATATGTGTATAGTGTTCTTGTATTCATGTACACACTGAATATTGATTACAGAACATGACGGTTGATTTGGACTTATGATTTATAAAAAAAAAAATTTCAGATGAGACATAACATGAAAAATGGCTGCCTTGAGACTAAGAAAACAATGTTGTCAGATATCTAAAGGATCGATCACAGTTTTAAATTGATCTGTGCTGCCTCCTTGTGGTAAAAGACAGTAGTGCAGTTCTTAAGCTTCAGAAACCCCATGCAGATCCACTGTTGATCTCTCTCTCTTTCACACATTTATAATGGACAGGAAACGACAGGAAAAAATTCTATCTTAAATTACATTGTCTTGTCGAGGCTAGCTTGCAAAGGGGATGGGCCTTTAGCTGATACCGGTAGTACTTAATACATATTATTAGATTCCAGAGAGCAATACAAATTAAAGTCACACAAAGTGCTGAAGCTGTTGAACTTGAGGGGCAAAATTGGAAGCTCACCTGTCCAGGAGAAAGTGAACATATTCCTCTGGCACATACTGCGCATGATCTTCCCTCTCAGGGTGGACATCTGATTGGTAGAATGGCTGTCCATCAAATTGGTAATGAGCGTGGTCTGACTCATACTGACTCTGGCCATCAGCTTGATACTGAGAGCACTGCAGTTCAGAAGCGCACATGGAGCTGGAGTCATCTCTATACTGGCTCTCACTTATATATTGAAACTTGGAACCTGGATCATCCAAGCTGCACTCAGCATTAACTCCAGGTTCATAATAGCTCTCAGCCTGCTCAGATCTGTACTGTATAGCTGTGGCATCAGTTGTAAACTCAGCATAGACATCTGTGGTGCTTTGCTGGCTGGATTTAGTATCTACGCAGGCTGGGTGGGCGCTCTGGTTTTCAGTTCTTTGGTCAATGTGGTGGTAGTTGTAGCCATATTGGGTTTGACCCTGAGTAACATTCTGACTTCCCGTCCACTGGTATGCAGCATTCTCGTTGGTTGGTTGGGAGGAAAATTGTGATGTCACATCTTGGTGTCTTCTTTTAGGGGAATAGGGGATGGGGGATCAATGCAGAGAGGAAAAATTCAGAAAGAATTGTAAATACAAATGGTATGCAGTGAACCTCATCCATCTGTGTCTGAGCTATGTATTTTTGAAATGTTTTGGGGTTCTATTTAAATCAATATATCAAACACACATTTAAACTTCCCAAAATATTTTCATTAGGACAATTTAATGGCTTGCAAGATCAAATTTTCATTGGGAAATTTCTTTTCTTCATCTTGTTCAATAGACTGGTGAGTTTAAATATGAGAGGTTTTCATTAAAGGTACCCTGCAAAGTTTTTGACCACTAGTAGCACCATGGAGCAATGTTTTTACGAGTGGGTCCCTGTTTCATTTGTTTTTGTGAACGTGCATGAGCATGTGGTTGTTGTTACATACTGATTGACAGGTGGCAGTAATGTGGCAGGAGACGCAGCACTGCTCCAAAAACAGGTAAGAAAAGGACTGCTTGCAAGGAAAACATGGATGTAAACAATGCAGGTGTCAAAAGTTACAAACAAATCGGCTTTGCAAATGTTTTCTGAGGAAGGAAATGCATTTAACATGTTTGTTAGGCCATGGGCCATAGGATGAACACTGAATGACAGTACAACTCTACAACTCCACAGGGTACATTTAACAAGGTTTAAATCCACAAAAAACAGAATGAAATAAGATTCTGCTTTACAACTCAACATTTACAACCTTCATTCATATAAAACCATACCCTAAACCATACTTGTAATACTTGTCTGCAATAACGAGTAGCAAACAGCCTGCTTCACATACAGTATATTTAAAACAATTACCCAAAAACAAACAACATAGACATGTACTCTTTGCTAATATAAAGTTGAGGCTGCATGGACAAACTTTTAATGTCTGATACATTGGGTATTTCCTATGCACACACTCACACACATGCTTGTATGCGCACACTCACACCTTGTAAGAGCGCTAGGGGAGCTGTTTCCATTAGCTGTGGTGGGGCTCCAGCTGTAATGAGGCAGGTAATGCATATTTAATGAGGCGTAAACAGATTTATAAACACACACACAGAGCTGCAGATCAAAGCTTGGTGCCGAGCACACGAAATCCACCCACATACACATGCACAGTTTGTTTCTCACTCACGTACACACACACACATACGGACGCATAATCTGTTTCTGTCACACCACTAATACTCATCTCTCACATCCTCTCTGTCAGTCTCAGTCTGTCACTCATCCATACAACACACACACACACACACACAAGCCCACACACACTCACTCACATACACACACACACACACACACACACACACACACACACAGATCATCAGATTCAATTCCTCAGGAGGGCCTTCTAGCTCAATTTCAACAGTCTGTTCAGCGATGCTAATATTCCTCTGACGTACAGACTCCACTGAGAAAGCTGTAGAGACTCAAAAGCCCAGCAAAGAACTAAGCTAGAGTGAGGAGAGGGGTGGTTGGCACGTGTGTATGTGTGTGCAGGACAGGCACATGTGTGCACAGACATGTTCATTTATTGGCTGTTAGTAGCCTGAAAATAGAAAGTCTGTCATGAACAACAGTAAGAATGCTTGAAAGATACGTTTACATCTTTCACTGGTAGCCTATCAGCACAAACAAAATTCTTTTCACTTCCACTGTATCGGGGTGGAGGCAGAAATCTTAGGGACTGATATCTTGAAACCTTGGAAAATCAAATCAAAACTATCTGCATGGCTAGATATACACTAGATGTACGTGAGAAAATATGTTGTTTTTTTTGCAATTTGGGTTAACCAACCTTTTAAGATGAGTATATAGTCTAATAACTTTCATATTGAGATAATTAATTTGCATGTTTTTAGTTTTTACCTATTTGTACTGACTTTTGAATAACTGTGACAGAAGTAGAAGCACAGAGTTTAAGACATAAGCATATGCTTTGAGGTGTGTTGCTTACCTTAAAGCAGGTGAATAGCCATCTTGAGAAGCTCTATGGTCTCCAATCTGTTGTTCAGTCGACCATTTATCACGATCAACAGTCCTTATAGGTTGTTCATCATAGTAATCCACTGTATTCTGTAAGAATCTGTCCCTCTTAGGCTTGAATGTTTGTACATCTGTTTGTTGAAATGAAGAACCTGCAATCAACTCCTCAGTGAAACTTAGCAGATCAGAAGATCCTAACTGTTGTCTTTCTTCTCTCTCATTTTGTACTTCTGAAATCCATTTTGGCAGGGTAGAGTGCTCTTTATCAGTTCCCTCCTCCTGCTCTTCCTCATCATTCTCCTCTTCCATTAAATCTCCAGAAAATGGTAATCCAAGTCCTCTATCAGTAGCAATACCTGATTCACTTAATGGGGTGCCAATCAAAGAGCTGGTGTGGGAGACCGAACTGTTGGTAAATGCAGGGGATTGTGGTTCAGATGTGGTTTGAGGTGTGTCCTCTCTCGTTAACTGACCCTTCCAGACTTCAAAGTTGCCCAAAGAAGTAGGACATGGTGGAGGTGCAGAAGGTGACTGCCCACCCTCATCTGAATCTTCCATTGAGATCTGTGAATGGACATAAACTTCCTCTCTGGTTTTCAGGAAGTGATCTGATGGATATCTTAATGACGGAGACAAACTTCTGGCCACAATGCTCGATTTATCGTCATAGTTTCCTTCTTCTACCTGTGTTTGACTGCAACCTGTTGGTCTTGAATCTGACTGATGAAAAGCTTCAGAGTTATTTTTTGATTGGCTGGGACTGATCATTTCTGGCACCATGTGATGCTCAGTGGCATTATCAAGGCTTGCTTGGTAATGCGTGGATAGGACAGCTTGATTTTGCTCTGTATCTACAGTAAGTGCACTGTCAATACCTCTGATCATTTGGTTTTGCCTACCTTGTTCTGTGTTCTCCTGGTGCTCTCTATGTGCAGCATGGGCCTGGGTTTGTAGTACTGTGGCAGCATAGGAAAGCATGCTAAATGTTTCCATGGACTTTCTTGTTCCCTTTGATTGCCTGTCACCTTGTTTAGGCCTATCATGCCAGTCCCTCTCAGATTCTGTTACTGTGCCAGACACAATGATGTATTCCATTTCTAGGCCTGACGATGAATCTCCGTCAGAATTAGACCTGAGTTCGTCTCGACTACCTGGGTGAAGGCTGTCGGGGCTATACTTCAGTGTGTCTCTCTCCCCCCCAGAGCTGGAGCTCAGAGACATGGTTTCTGTTGTTTTACCTTCCACATTTCCGATGATCTCATTGTTAGGACCACCTTGGCTTTCAGTGGCTGGCACATCTTCATTGTGGGCCATTGCGATTGGCAGATTATGTGATGATGAAGCTGATTCTGAGCCATCATGTTTCATGGAAACAAGATTCCCATCAAGATCCCAATTAACAAGGCTTGGGGATAATGACTGGTCAGTCTGGCTTTGAGTCTCAGCAGTTTCTCCTGGACTTGAATGATGATCGGCTGAAATAGCCTGAGTGACAGTGGAGCAGTCCACCAGAACAAATGGGGAATGTGCACTGGGCTGCTCTATCCAATCAGATTCCTCTGATCCTTCTCCACTTTTGTTGTCATAATTACTCTCAATTGAACTTCCCCCACTCCTGATCATGTGACCCAACTCACTAGTTCCCTCAAATAGGAACACCTGGTTGGCTGTCTGTTCATTGTCTGAAATGACTACTGACTGATCATGCCTCTTATCTATCTGAGGTTTTTTCACAGCTATAAAAGGGCTAGACTGCCCCTCTAGCTGTATCATGTCTACTACGGGGCTAACATAGGTCTCAGGGGAGGATGTCAAGCTCCAAGCGCCAGCTCCTACATTGTCATATTCTGAAGTGGAGGTAACCATACTAGGGACAGGTAGGTCCCACATGTCAGTACCTTGATTGGGAGAAGTCCCATCTTCTGAATATTTAGATGTCAAGTTCTGCAGGACAGACTGTTGCCTCTGAACACTCTGGGTGTCATCGTCACCAGTTTCTTCACTCTGCGTTCTACCTTCTGCCGCCTCTATGACTATTTTCACATTGTGTTCATTACCTCTCCACCCCACTTCTTCAGGATTCTGACTAAGTACTTTATTTATACTTCTCTCCTCCTCTATAGCTTTTTCTTCTTCCAGCTGTTTGCTTGCCTGTGTCTCGGGAGAATCACTGGCATCCGATGATCCTGTGTTACTAAGGTCCTTTCCATTTTCAGGTCCTTCCGGGCTTGTTATTGTGGAAGAGCTGTCTTCCTGTATGGTGGTGTTCCACATCACCATTCCACCATCAGAGAATCCTAGTGGACTTTCCACAGATGCACTAGCCCCAATATTAGGGTTCACCCCACAGAAAGAACCTGAGTTTTCAGACAAGTTGTCAGGGGTCGTGAGAGGTGATAGACTGTCATCCCGGATTGTCATATTCCACATATCTAGTGATTCAGGGTAAGATGGGGTGGTTCCGCTATCTGATTGGAGCAATCCCTTTTGAGCTGAGTACGTCCAGAAGTCTAGGAGCTCCATCTGTCTTTCTCCCTTTCTTCCTTGTGCCCCTTCGTCCTCTTCTTTAGATGTGTCTGGTGTTAAAGTGCTAAGGATTGCTTTCTTTCTTGACAATGAGGATGTTTTTTCTTTCACTCCAATGATACCAGCCCTGCATTTTCCACTTACTTCCTCCTCTGGTGGTGTCAATTGCAGATAAGCCAACGTAACAGGGTTCCATTGATCCTTAAGTACAGAATCTGGGTTCCAGTTGTCATATAATTCAGTCTGCTCTGTAATCAGACTAAGCTGGGGTTCAAGGCTCTTTCCCCTCTGGCAGGTGTTCTCTGACTTTAAGATCTCTTCTCTGCTTTCTCGTTCTGTCATATCATCAACTGACTCTTTCTCTCCAACTTCCTCTACAATATTCTGTGGGCTCTCAGGTTCCTTGGTCCTATTCCAGGCATTATTATCACTTGAGGACAATGCTCCTTGTGTGTCAAAGCCAAGTTCATCCCAGGTCTCTGACAACGACGATGACACGCTGTCCTTGTGCTGCAGGCCATTGATCCTTTCAACTACATCTTCTGGAAAGAACCTGACCCCGCAGCTGCTGGGTGGGCGGCTACCTACCACGCTGTTGACTGGGGTTGGAGGAACCACAGTGTCAATCATGTCATTCCCATGGATTTGACCATGGTGGTCAATTGAAGAATTTCTACTTCCAAGCCCGGCCAATGAATTGGAAGCAGAGAAATCCAACAAGCTCAGTTCTTCAAGTTCTGAAAAGCTGGAGCTCCCAGCTCTTCTGTCTCCTTCATCTCCTCTTACTCCAGAATTTGCCAGTTCCACTCCTGTTGGCATTGAGTGGTTACTGCTATGTAGTGGGTCAAAACTAAACAGGTCAAAGTTGTCACTCTTATTTCTGGTAGAGCGGTGCTTCCTCCTCTCAGGTGGGACAGGAGGGGAGAGGGATGACAACCCCAGGGGAGAGGGATTTCTCAGGAAGAGTCCTCCTGCTGCTGGCCCTCCTCCTGCTATAACCTCACCAACTGGGCTGTCATCACTGAGGAACACTGAACTCTCCTTTGAGGAGCGGCTGCTGCGGATGGTGGTCATACCGCTGTCAGGGCTCACAAGCTCCCCGCCGCCAGCACCAACTCCTATACCTCCTGTGTCCTCTTCATCATCTGCCATCACCCTGTACACAGAGATAAAACAAAACAGCCATTGAATTGTGTCAATGTTTGCCTAAAGTCCATGAATAAATAATATTCAGATCTCAGGTTTCATGTTTTAATGATTTGCACTGAAGCTGGATGAAACAAAATCCACGGGATGCATTTAATTACCTTGCTGTTGCCACCACATCTCCACTGCCTCCCTCGGCTCTCTCTATGTCAGAACCATCCATGTCATTGATACCAGATGATCCCTGGGAGAACTCTACGCTGCCTGCCACTCCCTCCGTGGAAGAGGTCCTACTGCTGGGGTGGCAGGCTAATACAGAGCTACGCCTGTCAACAAAGTCCTTGAGGAGGCCACATATTTCTTCTACCAGCAGAGGAGGAGTACCAGAAGATAAGGAGTTGTTTATAGGGATATGGTATACCTGGAGACTCTCCATGGCCTCCAGCTCACGAGAAAGAGACCAGCTGGAAGACTCTTCTAATTCACAGCAGATCTGCAATGAAATCCACTGTGTTGTAATATTTTCTGTTTTTCTGTTTTGACTTTTTAAACCAATTGTTTGACATTTTGGGAAATACACTTGTTTGCTTTTTTGCCGAGCATGAGATGAGAAGGTTGATAACACTCTCATGTCTGTCCCGTATATGAGGCTACAACCAGCAGCTGGCTAACTTAGCTTAGTACAAAGAGGGGGAAACGGCTAGCATGACTCTGTCCAAAGGTAACAAAATCTGCCTACCAATACATCTAAAGCTCACTAATTAACACAAATAGTTTGTTTAATTTGTACAAAAACTGAAGAATAAAGATGACAAGTGCCAATTTTATGGGGGGATTATGTACCAGACCATTTCTTGGCTGGGAGCTGCTAAGCTAACTGGCGGCTGACTGTCATGTATTTACTTGACATATATGAGAGTGGTATCGATCTTCTTATATAGCTCTCTTCAAGAAAACATATAAGCACATTTCCCAAAATTTTGATCTATTCCTTTTTATTTGTTTTATTGATTTTATGGGAAGGCTGACTGACTAAAGAAGGACTTAATGACAACCCTGGTTACAAAGAACAACCTGTGTTGTCACCGAGCATCCTCACCAGAGCAACCTTCCCATAGGGCACTTCACCCAAACTAACATCCCACGCCTCTCAACACACCTCCTGTCAAGTTGCTGTTGGAATCCTTGATAATCTAGCAAAGGAAAAATCATATCTAAGGATTCAGGAAATTGACAAAGAAATAAGAGACATTACAATGCTTATTTCCAGTTACCAGAGTTATTCATAGAGTTGTGTCACTCTGTGTGTTCCATTCTTGACATATTATAGGTGCCTGTGTTGGTGGTCTTACATTTTATTTACCTGGTTTAGGATATCTGTGTTGTTTGAGTAGACAGCCACCTGCTGGCGGGGATGATGAAGTGTATCATTGATGGACAAGAGAACCACCAGACCATCATAACCATGGCGATGACTGAATGATTTCAGCCCGTCCACATAATCATGCCAGTCCTGGAAGAGAGATTAAAAAAAGACAAATAAACAAAAAGAAAGAAATGAAAAAAGAAAAAGTGCAATATGTGTAAGGCAAGCTGCTTGACAGATGCTCGCAGTTCCAACTTTTTTGAAATTATATTATTGATGAACTAATAATGAAAAAAGCAATCATTACATTTTATCATAATAGACTCAAAATGATTAATAAACATTTCCTAACATTTTGCTTACAGCTGTATGGGAAACTTTGTTAGAATCCTGCCCTTTATTGCGCATATGATTGAATTTTTTTGTAAAACTGAAGTGGTTTCAAGTAAGTCTTCATCTGTAGCAATGAGAGACGGAGCTGTCAAAGCGCACAGAGGGGTAGAGAGACACTTTGTGATTTATTGTTTGGAAATTAACTGTTTGCTCTTAAAACAGCCACCATGCACAGATTATGGTAATTCAGTGACACGCACAATGATTGATGGATGGAAAGTTGCATTAATTAATTGTTTTGTTTGTCAAGGGAACTTGCTTTTTCTTTCTTTCTGAAATGATTAACAACAATGTTATGGCAACCATAATTTGCAACGCAGGGTTACACATAAAATGTGCAAAGTGATACTTTTGAAAACATATTTGCTTGATTAATCTAGATTTGTTGTACAACTGTTTGTTTTGTGAAGTTCTCAAAATTGTTGTTGTGCTTATTTAAGTAGAACTTTTAAACAAAAGAGATACTGTAGTTTTAGTAAAGCTAACAGAGGAAGTATAACATTCATGTGAGTGTCTGGTATTCTTGAAAACATATTTCTGTTCATGTTGCCTGACTTGTCCAAATAGTCCATGTTTCTGGCTGACTTTGAAAGTGTGTTTGTATTGTTTTCTGTGTGATGGGTCTTACAGTGTGTGTGTGTGGTCCTTCTCTCTGCTTGAGCCTGTGTGTGTGTGAGTGTATTTGTATGGGTCCACTGAAAGTGATTGATGAGCGCTGCAGGCGCTGTATCTGCCCAGGCTGTGTCAATATTAACCTGTGAGGATGAGGGGGCTACAATACTCCTCCCCCTGTTCCTCCCTCCATCCCATCTTTCTCTTTCTCCACAATATGGCTGCTGTCATACTCAGGCCCATCAATCCTCACACACACACACACAACTGTCACTTCACTGGCACTCCCATTTCTCAACACTGATATCCTGATGAGTGCAATGAAGCCTCCCAAGATTCGTTAAAACACACATATTCACTCACATAAGTACAAACACACAAGTAAAGGCACATGTAACCCTAACACATGCAGATACACACATAAATCCGCCTGCAGTCGTCTACTGTAATCTCAGTGTATGAACAAACATGTACCAGTATGTACACATATGAGCTCTGGTAAAGCAATAAAGTCTTCATGATTTACAGTACAATATACAAAGAAGTGCTCAAATGATGCTGATACTCTAAGGCTACTACCCAACTGTGTGCATATGCACACAAAAACTGCACACACACACAGTCACACACACAGGCAGGGAAATATAGTCAGAAAACGAGCAGAGTGCAAATCTCCAAGATAACACGCAGGGCGACAGTCTGTCTGCCATTTGGCTCTTAACTGAGTAAATTACTACTCATATTGCCTGCCCCTCCTCTTTCTCCCTCTTTCTGCCACCCCCAGATACACAGATTGCCTTTTCTTATAAATTACCAACATATTAGCTATAAAAATCCACTTGCTAACTGTCTCCAAGAACCTTGGGATCTGGACACAGAAACCTGTTTCTCATTTGTTGAGCTTTTGGTAAGCTGAGATATCACAAACAAAGGGTTTCCCTTTAAACCCTTCACTGTACTTACTTTTTATTAACTCACATTTTTATTTAAGAGCAGACAGTCACTTGAAACAGTATTCTGTTACAGTAGATATTTCAAATATTAACAGTTTTAATTCTTTATACTTCATCAGAGAAAAGCATGCTGTTTTGGCAGTCACTATACTTTATAATTTTCAGTTGTGAAATTAAGAGTCGTTTGGAAATGATGAGTATGTCAAAAGTAAGTAGTAGAGCAGGCACTTGGATGAAATGATGTTTGTGTGTAGTGATGTTTCGCTGGTGCACAAGTTTGTTTTATCTGTACTTAGTTCCTTTAATCATTATTTATACTCAAAAAGACAAACTTTGACACTAAATAACAGAAAACAGAAAAAGCAACTAAAACAAAATGAAACAAATATTAAAATAAGAAGGAACAAAGAAAATTTGCAACACAACACAAAGATAGTAATACAAGTGAAGGAAAAATAGTCTGTTTATTGCTTGTGATGGTGATAGTGTCAATAAGCTACCTGACCTGACTTTATTTTGGTATGAAAGGGTTTTTTTTGGAGTTATGGGTTTCGAATAAGGAACTTTGTTGGTCCTGAGGCGTGGTAATACGATGACTATGACAGTAACTGTAGACCCTCCTCTGTAGACATTCTTCTAACCCTCTCAGACATGTTTTCTGATCCTCTCGATCGATGCTTCAGTGCAATTAGAGCACAAGCTTCTGCATTAACTTCAAAATGATGGAATGCAGATTGAAATAGTTGAAGAACAGTCTTTATTTGTGGCGTCTTTTATTGACAGAAAAATTAAACAGAACTTTGTGGAATTGCAATTGCCGACCCAGATTTTTGAGGACCCGGTATTTACCAGTGACCGATGTTGTGAATGGTCAAAAGCAGGTTGCACTCACATTCAGTATCTCATGTCATACAGAGAATTTGTGCATCAAATTATTCTCCCTTTAATCTAACTTTGTGTGTTACATCTCTTTTTTATAATGGCATCCTTTCCTTTCTATTTTTTACCCTCCCTCACCTGTGTTTCCCTGTCACACTTTGCCTCTTCATCTCTTGCTCTCACACACTTTGCAGCTTCATCTGTCTCCCACACAAGGCCCTAATCCACACATACACACACACACCCTCCCTCTCTCTTTGGTTGTCTTTGCTCCACAGGTAGCAAGTCTTTAGCGGCTGCTTGCAGTTCTCCCAACCTGCCATCATTATGCACAATAGCCTTAGGTACAAAACTCAGGCCTCATAACTCACGCCCCGCGCGCGTAAATTCCCGTGCAAACACAGTCAAAGCAAAAACACATTTCCTGCTGTCGCCAACATCTCCGGCAAAGAATTAATCAAGCGTTCATCCATTTAGGCTCTTTGCATACCCTTTCCGTCAGAACACAGAACGCTAAGAGAGTTGCGAGTTCTTCTCAGGCGATCGTTTCGCCACCCTGATGAATCCATCAAGCGAGGTTTGATTTATACATCTGTCTGTGATCACAGCGGTACAGCTACAGCAAATGGGGTGGCAAGGAGCGAGCTGACACCACCCTGCTCAAACACACACATGCAAATGCACGCACACATGTGCAACATATACCGCTCACCACACACACATGCACAGCCAAGCTCACACATGCATGTGCTCACAAACCAACAGTCGTTCACAATCATGCGCACACGCACGTACACAAGAGTATTACTGCTTATGAAGTTTTGGGAGAGACAGAGGGGAAAGGGGAGGGGGGTAAAAGTTTGCAGAGAAAGAAGCCCAAATGTCTTTCTCTGTCTGTCTTTCTCATATGGGCCTTCTCCGCATGCTTCATTCACTCAGCTCTAAGTGCAGGGATTTGGGGGCCAAGATGCAAGTACTGAGTCTATAAATGTTTTGTTTTGTTTATTTGTTTGCCCTCAAAGCCCGAGGAAGCCACAGGGGGAGAATGAAAATGGGGGAAGAGAAAGAATGAGAGTTTCAGAAGAGATGATGATGAGGAAGAAACATCAGCGCAAGTTACTTAAGATACAGTGTGATGACTGTCTCTGTGCAGCAGTTGTGTTTATATAAATACCATATTTTTGTACACAATTCATATAATGTGTGTTACAGCCAAACAAATTTATAGCAAAATCTTTTCACAGAGCAGATAAAAGTGATGCATCTTTGTGTGATCCTTATGAGTGTATATTACTCTGAATGTGTTCCCATATAAAGAGCTACAACAAAAAGAACACTAAAGAGAATTAGGAAATGTGTATATGTGCTTTTGTGTCCTGATGGCATCAGCAAATGTCAGGCTAATGTAAATAGGATGTTATGTTTATGCATGTAGATTTAGAATCAGAAGATTTGAATCTCCCCAAACTGAAGTGGCTACAGCAGTATGTACTTTATATATACTCTTTCCAAGAAAGTCACAGAGGAGCAAGAAAGAGAGATCCAGGAAGTCAGAGAGGAATAGAAAGATAGAGGGATGGAGGGGCGGGGCACCCTGACTTCCTGGTCTTCAATCTTAGTCCCTCGGAGGCCCACCCTGCACCTGCTGTCTCCTAGTGCCTCTCATCAGAAAGGCATTTACCGAGTGCCGTGGCTGCGGGCCCCTTCATTAGCAAGCATAATTATTTGTGCAAGTGGCGTAGGGCAAAACTGGCCCCGCATAAACAAACAGAAGGGCCGGAGGACTGTGAACAAACAACACATTAGAGACAATCAACGTCGCCAAAATGAAACCTAAAGCGTACCTCAGATGGAGAGATGGACACATACACACATGCACAGAAAGAATAGAACAAACAAATCAACAACATAAAACATTATAGCAATGACAACAGAAAAATACTAATCCTCATCCAAAATGATGTTAAGTTGTATGCAGATGCATTATCCTATAAGCAGATAGTCAGACGTACACATCCACAAACACACACACGCACAGTTAAAATAGCCACACTCACACATAACAAAAGATGATTGATTTTGTTTACCACACCGAGAAAACAAACAACATCACAATTATTCGGATATCATGGTGGAACACTGGATTAGCCTGTATTTATATGAGAGCTCAAACCAAAATGTGAACTTTTAGTACTTTCCCGCCTTTCCCCTCTCTACAGTCTCAAGAGTGGAAATCGCTTGCAAAAGATAGAAAACAAAGAACTCTAAAACATATTGTAATACTTAGATGCCCATATTAACACACGCAAAAAACACATTATTCACATATTCATGACTGTGTGTGCATGCGTGTGTGTGGGTGGCTGTGGGCTCCTGTCCTTCCCACAGTTCATCAACTCCACAGCATGACAACTCTTTATCCGACCAATGCTTCATCTGCCAGCGCTAATTAGTGAGCCATGAAAACCTCTGATACACAAACACACACTCCACTGGAATGAATATGTGAATAATGTGTTTTTAGTGTGTTTATTAATTTGAGCTTCATCTAAGTGTTACACAAAAGATTTCATACAAGCAAGAAAAGCCTTGCAGCTTCTCTATTACCTTGTACCAACGCAGCTACTGGCTGCCATGTCTTTCACATCTACAGGTGATGCTGCACAATGACTGTGCGCCCTTGAGCAAGGCACTTGACCCCTAATGGCTCCTGTGGTGCCTATTCTGCTAGCTGACACAGTGCTGCTACTAGTCCATTAGACAGTTTTGTGTTCCTGTGCACTCTGTACACAGGTACAAATTGGTGACTTTAAAAAAACAAATATAGTCTCACTAGGCTTGACCACATAAAAGTAATTACCACACTGTGTGGGCTGAATAATGTCTTTTCTACACTGAGATACTGAGAAACAACAGCAAATATAGAAGAAGACACAATATGTTTCTCTCATAACATAAAAAACTGCCACACAAAAATAAATGTAAATAATACATAATAAATTATTATAAAGGCTACTGTTCATTTCTAATACAGAATTTTACAAAGTACTTTTATTTGTTGTATTTACTTTCAATGCCTAGCCCAAAAAAAATCTCAAATTTGTACAATCCACTGTTGTGTATATACCTATTTACCTGTATTTACCTGTATTCTTCCCTTCCCCTTTATACAGAACATGCAAGCATAAGGACTTCTTACAGTGCCAAATATAGAGTTTGGCTCGTGTTATTTATTTACAAAGTTACCAAATGTCAGCTCAAGCTCGTAGTTTGCACAGGACTGTGATAAAAAGCCAAATTGTTTGTGAGGCTACAGTAGAAATTATAGGTCTGGGCTTCAACTATTCAAACAACAATTAAAGCACAGCCTGTGCTTTGAATGTGGGAATATTTTGAGCAGCATTGTGAGTTGTTTACTTTATTTCCCACACTAAAATTCAGTAACTTTAGCTGGTAATTGTTAGACAGATTCTGCTTCTGGAAAACAGAAATACTGCACAGGAAACCTTAAGAAAGTAGATGCCACAACATGCATGGACTGCAGCAATAAGGGAATGAACTGAACAACAAACAAGCAATTACTACAGCTGGCAGCCAGAAAAGCCTCATTCTTATGGTACAGACAGAGAATTGGCATACTGAATGCAACAATATTTACAATATGCAATAAAGCAAAGCACAAGTTTGCATGGCAAATATGTAACTTACTGCTTTCACAGCTTTTTCTCCACTGTGCCTTCAATACAGCTGTTTGTAAAGCCTAAATTACAGTACAGTATCACATAGCCCCACAGACAAATTCATATAATTGTTGCTCATGTGCAGCATCATGGAAAACTTTTTTCTTATTTTTCTGCAGTATGTTGTGCCATTGTAGCCAAACATAGAAATATTGTTTGAGGAACTGATATAGTTGCCTTTACGGTTTCAAATGTAGCGCACATTGATGAGCAGATGCAAATGGCACGCAGAAACAGTCAGACAGGCGCTGCGATTTTGAAAGAATTCATTTCCACGTTTCTGTTTCATAATAGAGGAGCACACAGACTGACTAATGTATGTTTGTACAGTATACAAAAATACATTAGTCAGTCTATACGATGTGTCCATATCGTTACACCAAACACACTGAAGCTTTTTCTTCTGCTAACTAGGCAATCACAGCCAGATTTTTTTTTACCTCAAAATCTAACTCTGTCCTCTTTAACTGCCATCGAACACACACACACACAGACAAAAACACACTTTGACAAACACATAACACATAAACCATTAAAGACTAATTGAATCTAATTTATTTAGTTTTCTGGAAAGAATCATTTAAGGCAGAACTTCCCTAAGCCCCCTCAATAAATGACACTCTCATACCGTTTTACTCTCTTTTCAAACACAATTAAAAAATAATATATAAATATATACACACTGCAAATGACATGCATATAAGGAGTTCATTTTGGAGCCCGATCTCAGGTCATTAGTAACCCACCATGACGCTGTGGAGTTGGAGGGTCCGCTGGCGACACAGAGGCCCCTGGCCATTTATTCTATATTAAGTCTCTAATGGGTCCTCTCTCTCTCTCTCTCTCTATCCCCCTCTCTCTCTTTCTCTCTCTCTCTCGCTCCTGACACACAGCATGTAGGCACAGCGCTGGTAAAATATGCACAGAAAGTCCGGCGCGCACACACAGACAAAGCCATTCAAATGAATGGTTATTTATTCGCTAAACGAGGATCTGGGTGTTTAATGTTCCTTGGACGTTAGGTAGTTTTCTGGGGGAGGCAGAGCCATACCCCTACGGCTACAGACATCATTTATTTTACACATAGCCTAATACCGCACGCTAGGCAGCCGCTGAGAAAAATGGGCTTTGGAAGTGAGAAGGAGATATAAAAGAAATAATGAATGATTTTTTTTGGGGGGGTGTAGTGGTGGTGGTGGGAGGGGGGTGAACACATTAGAAGTTGCAGCAGGGAGAAAAGCAAGGGGTAGGCTTAAAGGCTTAGAGCACCCTCTGTGTGTGTGTGTATGTGTGTGTGTGAGGAGGAAGAAGCGACAGAGATAGAAAGATAGAAAAGTCAACACAAACATTCCACAGATGTGTGTGAAAATGTGTGTATGTTTCAGTGTGTGTGTAGGATTTTAGGATATCAGTGGGGAGGGAGGTGATACCTGGTTGTCTGTGAGGCTCTCAGGCCTCCATCTGCATCTCATCCAAATGCAGAACATCACAACATCAGAGGGGCTCCTCTACTTGCATAACAACACCTCCCCAAAATGACACAGCGCAGGTGTGATGTATCCAAATCATCTAAGCCATCAAAAGTAACTTTTTAAAAAAAGAAACACTGTTTTATTCAGTTTTGTTGGCAAAAAGTTTCTTTCTCTTCCAGCTCTCTTTTAAAAGACTACCATATGCTAGTTATTATAAGACTGCATTATATCCCAATATAATCACCATGATATATTAAAAAGAACCAGTTAGGCTGATGAGGCCATTAATTGAAGTAATAAGTGTATTAATTAGCCAATATTTCTATGTCAGCACACTTAAATCACATGTGCAGAATTAATATGAACTGTGGATTCTTAAACTTTAAGAATTTACATAGTTTTAATTGTCGTAATGTAGTATGTATATCTTATAAAATACGTACAAAGAGATTCCACTTAATCATGGCGTAAATTGGACACAAAATGTATTTAATGAAGTTGTAAATGCTATTGACATTAAACCTGAAACCCTCTTCCAGTTAACATGATTCATCAACCGAGCTTCAGATAAATTATCTTAATTTTTATTGGGTTTTCTGTCTTGCGCAGCTGGGTTCAATTTACCCTAAATTAAACAATGTCCGTATCAAACTCTTAAACATTCAAACATTCAGAAAGATCTAGTCATATTTCAAAAGAAAAGAAAATGACCAAATTCCATTGGTAAATTGGTTTATATTTATGTTTTAATTAACTGAACAGAAACTAAATGGAATCAGCCATTTTCAGCCTTTTTTTATGATTAAAAACTTACCTCCATATCTGTGGTCACTGAAGTGAGTGCTATGGCCATCTCCCCATCAGAAAACTCCTTCAGCTCCATAGTCAGCAGCTGCTCCAAGTCTACATCCAGTCAGCACACACAAACAGACTAACAGTTATATAAAACACACACAAAAGAATACAAAACAATTTCACGACACAAAGAAAAAAGACACAAGCGTGAATGCCCTCTCCAGAGGTGAGAGGTAACTGAAAGGATGTTGTAGTACTTGGAAAATGTGCCGGTGAGCAAAATGTGACACTACAGTGATTATTCTGAACTTTTATCAATCAAATGGCCTGACAATTCAGTCAACAGCAGAAGATGGAGTGAGCCTCCAATGGCAATAGTATCCACTTTTTGTTTAAAGCCACTACAGCTTGTTGATATATAGCCCGTTTATAGTGAAGAGTAAAAGATGTAATATGACAGACATATCTGACCTGACACTTAATCAAAATGCTGTTTATAATGATGTAAACTGGGAAGATTTTAAATCACCTTTCACAAAATAACACATACACCTCAAATTAAAAAAGGTTATGCCAATAATGTTAGACTAACTGGCCTTTTCACGGATATTTCCAACTCATTCTAAACTGCATGCATACTACTAACTCTGAAGCACATATGGGTATATAAATAAAACAAACTTGCATGAAGGTATGCACAGACTCTATATTATAGGTTAAGACAAAATCCATATTATCTCTCTCCAACATATAAACTCTACTGTGGTCAATTAAAGCCCAGTTGCTCTGCTTATTCAAATATACACCTTGTAGCTTCGCCTCATCACGTCGACCAGCAGTGACATCTTTCCATCGCTCCATGGATCTCATGAGCTCCTCCAGTTGTGCTGACCGACGGCCATGTTTGATCCACAAAGCTTCACTTTGCAGCCGCAAGGCCTCTGTAGACACATAAACACACAAACACATATGGGTGCATGCAGCATGTACACTCTGGGCTCTTGTTCATGTAAGTTAAATGTGGGTTCAGTAATTAAGCACAATATGACAGTATAGTTGATCGGATCATTGATGAATTTTTGCTTATCTACAAGCCTGAACTTCTGGTATAGAGCAAGAAACCAGCACTGCAACACAATTTGGTATTAAGCCAAGACCATGTAAGATCATGTATTGCCCCATTATCTATTATCTCTTAATTAGATATTTTTCCTTCTGCTTTAAATGTGACCCTTATATTTATGTACATTTCAGGCCACTATAAGCTATGATCAATCAATAATAATAATCAATAAAGGTCACTAATTACTGAATGCCCTCTTAACCACTTGTGTTAAGCTGGGCTCAATAAATAATGAAGTAGATTGAGACTGTCCTCTTTTACCACACTTGTAACTAAGTTATTGAACACAAAGTTGACATCAGGGACCAGGGAAGAACACGGAAAACGTCTGACCAAAGATTGTGCCTGTTTGGTGAAGCTGTGAAATTCAGGTGAGGTTAGACTTTATACTGTGTGTACACAGTGCAATCAAGGGGGTAAATCATTCACATTTAATGAAAGGCAACAGCAACCTTTGGGACTATGATCATGTGAGCTACTTCTGGCTCAAATATTTAAAAAGGTGTGCTATTCATGCTCCACCAAATATTTCCCATTGGTCTCATTTTAATCAAGACAACACAAAAATATGCAGTTTGTAGAAAATATATAGTACAAGTGTACATAGTTCATATACTGTACTATTTATGACTATTTTAGTTCAAATAGCCACAAATACCTAATGGCCAGTTCAGTATATAAACCCATAAAAAGTTCTGCATGTTCCCAGGTAACATTTTTCTTCAGACAGAGCTTATGAGGATCAGGAATTGAGTTGAGTGACTGGCCTCTTTAGGAATCAATGAACCTGAAAATGCACTGTCCAAAGAACTCTCACAAAGAAATACGAGACTACACACAGTACATCACTCTCCTGCTCTAATTATCCCTCTTTTTCTGCCTGCATCTCTGGACTTCACTTCGCTCTTTTCCTCTCACTCCATCCACCTTAATTCACTTTTCCTCTCTCAGACTGTTCTCTTTCTATCTGTACATCACGGTGAGAGACGGCAGAGAAGAAAAGCAGCAGAGCGTCATTGAACAGAGATCAGTCATGTCTCCTGTCCAACCTTTACACAGCTGCTTAACGTTGACAACTGGAGTACCTCTTTGGCAGGCTGTTTAACTGACTTAACAACACACACACACACACACACACACACTGCAAATGTATTACTCCATCTCTGGTGCCCGATCACATACAAGTATTTGAAAGGCACCTTAAGTAGAGTTTGACTGATGTAATATGAATGATTGCAATGCAGTAAACCATCTAATATAAAATGTGTATTATTACTCATTAATAGTATTTTACCCAAGCCAACACAAATACACACATTGTGTTGTGAGACTAGGAAGTTTTACCTCTTATACATACAGTACAGACATACATACACAGGTTTGTTCTCTCTACTTTTTACTGTATTGTCTATTACTGGCTTTCCTTTCGTCCCTTTCAACATTTACTGATTTCTCTTCCATTTCTTGTAACAACTTTTCTTACTTTAGTGGGAAAACAGGACAACCTGACAAAACAGAACTTAACAGACTAAACTAACTTAAATAAAAAAAAGAGTCACATTATGGGACTCTGTGTGTCTTTCTGCGCTCTTCCTTACTCACACTCACCACCCCTCATCTCTCTCTTTCTCCATCTCTCCTGGTGGGTGTTAAGCGAGTCATGTCAGGGGATTTGTGTGTGTCCTCCTTCATCGCCCCATTACTCCCCCTGGGGGGGCGCCTGCGCCTCCCTCACCTCCGAGAGTCTCCCCCAGCGCTGCTCCGATGTGCTCTGCTGCCTCTTGAAGAATCTCCCTGGCGACTGTTGTCACCGCAGACGATGCCCCATCATCTCCTGCGTCCTGCTGCCCGTCGTGATGGACCACTCGCAGGATGCTGGACTCCAAAGTGTGGTACTCAGAGCTAGGAGAGTGAGAAGACGGGGGTGAAGGAGATATGGATGGCTGCAGGGGAAGGAGCGATGATTGTGAGGCATTTGCATAAATACAACTCCCCTTTGGGTCATGAGTGATGAACACACGCAGGCCTGAAATACACACCCAAACATACTCTCAATCTCATTTTTGCATCAACAAATACAGTCTTCTCAGCCAGATCCCACTGTGTCTGCATATGTTTGTGGTCTGCATGTGTGTGTGTGTGTGTGTGTGTGTGTGTGTGTGTGTTTGTGTGTGTGCTTGCTTCAGCATCCCCTGTAAACACATTAATCAGTGTTGGTCCAGTGAAACATAAAACATCCTTAATTCACTGAACCCACTTTCAGGTAAGATTTTAATAACTTAATAACTCCCTTGTGTCTCATCTGTAATGCAGTTAAAGATTAGCTGAAGTTTTCTACAAACTGACCCAGTGTGTGTGCTTTGACATGATTTGCATATGTGAGTGTGTTTACCTATCTAGCAGTCCATCTCTCAGCAGCGTGAGTGAGAGTTTTCCGGTGTGATGAAGCTTCACAAGGTCTACATCCTCTCTCCACAGCAGCGAGCTCTCACAAATTTTCACCCTCCGCAGATACCTCACCATCTCCCCGGGCAACACAGCGTCACATCGCCGGCCGCGCAGCACCGGCACACACAATCCACCTGACGGTTCCTTCTGGAGCACAAAGACACACACAGTACATGAGACCAGACGCATATTTAAAATTGAAAAAAAAAAAACTGACTTGGAATCAGATGTGAAAGTATCTTTATGTATACAGTGAAACGAAGGGGAAGTGGATCAAATTTAGGAGCATCTGAGTGGAACAGATTGATCTCTACATTGAACTGTAAGGCATTTTCTTAGTGGACCAGGTTTAACCTTCTTTGGTGCATATACGTGAGTGATGCAAGTAAAATGCCCTACTGCCACACCACCGTTTAGCTGACATATTTGCCAAGGAAGCACTTTACTTTGTACTGAGTGCCAGGTGCTTCTTATTTTTGTGTATTTCCATAAAAAATAGTGGTTCATTGGGCAAACAGCCAGATAAAGCCATAATAATGTTCCCAGTTTTCAAATGATTGGTACTCTGAAAGATGAAGTTTTGGGAAATAGTGCAGTACTCTGAAACAAGAAAAGGAGATTTGCGCAATGGCTACTACTGTACCTGAAACAATAACACAAATCAAAAAACAATGCGTAAGAACGGATTTGTTTGCTAACTTGATCGTCATAAAAGTATACTCAAACCACACAGTATGCTTGGTCAAACATGGTCGATTTTTGAGTGTGCCATAAATGGACACCATTCTCTCACAATGCAATGCACAAAGAAAATGGGGGAGCTGCTCACAGCTGGAAAAAATTAAAATAAATTGAGGATGGCGTTGAAAAAGCTCCAGAAAGATCTCGGAAAACAAATAAATACGTACTAATTTTCAGGAAAAATATTTTGCTGTCTATTTGTGGATTCCAAAGTCTCAGTGTGATTGGTGTCCGATGTTGCATGTATTGAACATTTCCTAAAATAGCTGAGTATGTTGATTTTTTTTGTATAGAATTAGTATATAATATGGATTTGAGACAGGGCAAGTTTCTAAAGTGAGATCTGACAATATACATTCACTTCATAAGAGTTGGCTGAACTTCCATGTTCTGCCAAGCACTGGAAGGATCTGTACAGATATACAGATAAAACTGACCTGAACTTTTGAACACTTCAGCTTTAACCATCTGAAAAGACATGCACACAGACAGACAGAATTCATGTTACCTGGTTGAGGTGTAGTGCTAAGCACAGCGTTGCGGCCACAGTGTCTACATCTGGCTCTGGTCCGCCTAAAACAGCATGGATGTGATCCTCTAATGCATCTGCCTGGAAACACACACACAAACAAAGAAGTTTATTGCTGGTTGTTTTTTCATTTCTTAATATGCTTGACAAGACATCATTCAGCGATACCTAATCTCTTTGTTTTCCAACATCCAACAAAGGAAGCAGGTGACAGTAATGTACATCATTGTTCGATTTGATAGCTGATATAACTGTATTACTTGAAACTCCTTGAGCCAGCATGACTGTGTTAGATGACTGCAGCATTTTGAACCCAACAGTATGCATTAATAATGAAAGCATGGTGCTGCAAGGGTTAGCTCATGCTTAAAAGAGAATACTATTCAATATGCACTACACTAGAGGCAGTCAGTTGTAACAGCGACGCAAGGGTCTAAATTAGCGAGAGAAACTTTTTCACAGAGTAACACGCATTATCAGAGAAGTGATGAGTTCCATTAATTTCACTAAACAATGCAGACAAACACTCCTCATTTAGGTTAAGTGGACATTAATGACAGCTCCATTACACAGATTAAACATTCATCTCTGGGTGAAAAAGGCAGAAAATTAAGTTTCTCCCTTCATTTATTGACTGGGACTCTTGGTATTGGGTTTTAATAGAGCAGATATTTTATGAAACCATTCCTGACTTTCACACATCCACCATCCGACATTCAACATTTATCTTTGTGAGGATGTGGAAAAAACTAAAACTTTTTAGAAAATTCAAAACATCATAATAGAAATTAGCAATGGCTTCCTCTTTAATGACATGCATCCTCACTAATTACACTTACTGAAAGTAAAAGTGCAATCATTTTTGGTAATTGGGAACAAAATCACCCTCAACCATCCCCAGCTTGCACTGGGTGTTCTGTGTCAATCTGTAATATTTTATCTAAAACAGATAAGCTGACTCACTGCCCTGCAGCCTGCACCATTAATCAAGAAGCAAAATGTGGATACAATGAATATCCTGTCTATCTGCAGCTCATCTTAATGGGCTTGTTGGATGCTCTGATGGGAGAGGATGGAGCAGCGGAGAACAGTCAGCTCCTGCAGAGCAGAAGAGCTTTGTTCATATTCATGCAATGTTGCTGGAATATGAAATCTGGAAATTAAACAATTAGCTAACACATGTGTTGTGAAAAGGATAATATGAATTTGAAGAGGAATAACAAAAATGATTGCCTGCAGGTGGCGGAGCTGTTAAAAACTGCAGTTGCTGCTATACTTTCTTTGTCTGTAGGTGGCGATACTGACACATCTGCAGGTCTAGTCTGCTGCTATAACTTCCCTGTACTATAGGAGATGCAGATTAGTGTGTGTGTGTGTGTGTGTGTGTGTGTGTGTGTGTGTGTGTGTACAATTGGTTTGCCAGTGACTGAACAGCTTTCCCTTGTGGACAATATGCAGCTGTCTAGACGTTATTGAATGACAACAAATTGCGAGTGAGTTACAAGCCAGTTCCATGAGAAGCTTTTCATCTGGGAACAAAGGAGACTAAATGTTAACTGTGGCTATTTTAAAGCAGATATCAAGTCTCTGCCAGTCAATTACATACTATAAAGGAGTTAATAGAAGTCAATGGCCACCTTGAAAGTAGAAAATCAGTCAGCAGCAATGTAAATGTGTAGATAGTGGGTTAAAACATTAAAAACACGGTCTTTTGAGCCCCACAAACTGCAATGGCTTTTTAACTTTTATTTAATTGAGTATTCCTGCGTTCTCAAATACCACCCTGGAAGCTTAGCTAACACTTAGCGAATTTGTTGACATGTCAAATATATAATGGAGTGCAGTGATTTAAGGGAGCTTAATGCCGGGGATAGATGAATAAAGTACCGGTAATAATGCATACGGAATGGAGTCAGTGTCTTGTTTCTGTTCATAGGGCCTCACCACTGAGGCCAGATAGATAAATGAAATGAGGGGAGAAGAAATTAGAGGCCAAGGCACAGAGAGGGAGAGGAGAAGAGAGGTTAGAGGCTGTTAATTAGAGTGAGAATGTGAGAGGAAGGAGTGTAGTGAAATTGGAGGAAGGAGGGCAATGAGTTCGAAGAGGCTTATGAGAAAGAGGGCTGAAATATAAGGAATATGGGCAGCAGATTGATAAGTCATATGTGTAGAAGAGGCGGGGGGGGAAAAAGAAGAGGAAAAAAAATGGCGGAGACAGGTGAAAAAATGCGATAGGGAGAAAAAGAGAAAGAAGGAGGAAGAAATTAGATAAGAGGGAGTGAAAATGTGAGGCGAAGAGGTGGAAAGGGAGGGAGAGAACCCTATGAAGAGGGAATTGAAGGGAGAAACAGAAAGAGGAGGTGTGTGAGAGAGGGAGAGGGGGAGGAGGTTTGCAGCCAGTTCCTTCATAGGAGGGAGCGAGAAGGAGAATAAATCAATACTAGATAGAAAGGAAGCAATGCATTAGCAGGAGAAAAGGCCACTCAGTGTCTGTTATACTGCAGCGGGAGAACATTGGCGTGTGTGTGTGTGTGTGTGTGTATGTGTGCACAAGCATGCATTGGCCATCTGATATCCTTCAATCTGAGTGCTCTCCCCCTGAGCTCTATCTCCCTGTCTCACCACATTCAACCCATCTCCTCTCCTCTCCTCTCCTCTGGCCAGGTTTGGAATATATTATGAATCTCCTCTAGATGCCCAGCTGCCTCAATGTATATTTTCAGCTCTATCACTCTGAAAAGAGGAGATTTACTCGCTCACAGTAATTGCTCCTTGTATAAAAGCTGTGGGGCAGTTAAATACAACCTTTAAATGTGCTCTGAAACAGTAAATGTTTACATTTGTGGTGTTTGCCACCATCGGAGCAACTGGAGCCCGTCCAAGCACGTTAGATTAAAGTCAAGGAAACACTCTGAACAAATCACCAGGTCATCACGCACAGACATCCCTACTAATAATATCAATGCCTACATTTCACCTGAACTCTCTGGACTGCGAGACAAAAGTGAAGCACCCAGAAGAAACCCTCTTAACACAGGCAGAATACAAAAACTCCACAAAGGAAGGACCTTGCTGTGCAGTGACTGTGTCAGCCACTGAGCCATAATACCACTATTTGCATAATATACATCCAAACATTTACACTTTTTGGGAATTTTTCATTTTCATTACATCTAATGCATGCCTTGCAGTATAATTTACACCATTTGTATTTGAAAAAAAGAAGAAAACACTTAGGGATTTATGTGAAATTATCTAAAAGGGGACTTCATCAAATGAAAGATGGTTTCAATATTCTGATGAAGAACATGTCAGCCCACGAAAGGTTTTCTACTCTACCTTCTGGTTCAGTCATGCTTATCAATGCTTCTAAAATGATTGCACTTTCCATAGCCAACCTTACTTTTCATATCGGGGTGCCTCAAAATGCAGTGAAGGCAATTTAGATCTCTTTTATCTCAACGATTATGTGTTGTAGTAAACATTTATTGGGATGAACAGTAACAAATGTTAGCGCGCCCTAGACACACTTAGGGTTTGAAAATTACCTTTTCTTTTTAAGACTTTGGAATGGTCAAATTTTGGTACTAAGCAGAAAGCCAAAGCCAAAGCCAGAATCAAAGTGGTCCTAAAAATCCGTCTTAGTTGTGTGTGTGTGTGTGTGTGTGTGTGTGTGTGTGCAGACTGAGAATGACAGATGCTAGAAGCCCACTCAGCACATTGCTTCAGCTCTATGCCAAACGATGGGAGAGTGAAGGAGGGAGAGCTGTGGAGCAATACAGAGAAAAACTGCGAGAGAAAGAAAGACAGGTTCAGCATGCACTAAGAGCCAGGCCAATTAGAGGTATGGATGTTCTGGACGGTGGCCATCCAGAGAGTAGAGAGAGAGAGAGAGAGAGAGGGAGAGAGAGAGAGAGGGAGAATGAGAGAGTACAGAGTGGTCAGCAAAAAGAACGAATCATCAAAAGAGATAAAGTGTGCCTGTGTGCACGTGTGTGTGCATGAGAGAGGAATGTCTGATAATCATGACATGTGTTACACTTTATCTGCAACCTCCATGACACTCATCAGTTGCCCTCCTTATCACTCAATTACCCCGCTGTGCTCTGATCTGCGGATTTGCTTCTTTGATCTTTTCTTCTCCTCAGATTTCCCTACGTTTACGTGAAGTACATCCCACATAAAAGCTCTTATCCTCTTTTAAATTTCATTCCAAACAGGCTGTTCATGTTCATGTTTGTGTTGTGCTGACAGACACCTGTTTACATGAATAAAATGAATATTTTGTAATACTGTAGCATGGCTGAAAATATAATTAACTGAGAGAATAAAGCGAATACAAGCATGCATCCTGGGTAATATCAACAATGTATGAAATGTAGTAACAGCATATTGGTGTATATCAACACATTTTCTCCAGTATCCCTTTAACTGACTTCAAAAGCATGTTTTACTATTATTTACTACTAAATCAGCTTTTATACACATGAACACCATCACCTATATGTTGTTACCTAAAAAGTGTACAGTTTGGACTTTCTGAGATTTGACGTGCTCAGACAACATATGTCCCTTACCCTGTGGGTCATCTGCCGATGAAGATCATCTGATATGATCGAAAGCTCTTCGAAAAGCTACTAAATGGACTATAAGGTTAGAGTGTTTTGCAAAGTCAAGAATGAATGTTGAAACTCAGTCTTTAAAGTGCTCAAAAAAAAAAGGAAATTGGAATATATGCAATTCTACAACTGGGCAAACTCCATCTGCTGATGAAGATCATGCGATACGATCAAAAGCTCCAGAACAGATAATACATGGACCTTAAGGTGAGATTGTTGAGATTATGTTTAGGATGGCATTTTCCCTGTTAACTTTGAGAAAACCCTACGAAATTGATATCCAATTGCAGAAGAACATCAGTAAATCATGTGTGCATTTGTGTGAACATGTGAATAAATATTTGTTGCATCTGATTGTGGGTGTATCTTTTCCCACCCCTTTGTACGGCATGAACAAGACCAAGTTAACTCAATAACCAAAATCATTGCTATTAATAAGTTACTGAATAATAGTGTGTGTTCTCTTCAGCAGCCGACAGAAGGAGACAGAGTTATTTCTGATCGATGCCTGATAGTGGCAGGTGCTTGGGCATGTTCTCATCCGAGAAATGAAATGAAACCCACAAGGTCTTAAACTGAGCCAAAATATAAATGCCAATATGTCTAAAGCGCAGCAGTGCCAATATCAACTGGATACTGAGTCATCACAAATACTAAGGGGGTGAGAATGTATGTGTTCACAGCTCAAAACCTTTGAAAGACACTGTCATGGCCATGTGCTGCAACTGATAATATGGTCATGCCATTTAACCAAGCACACGTAGAAAGAGCAGTTTGGCCTCAAGGCTTGTGCATCCCCCATGGAAGGCTCCCTGATGTGACCGTCTGTGCAAGTGTTGCAGGGCACTCCTGGCAGACTAAATGTATACAGGCCAAGACTGAACACAGAAATGTAAAAAGAATAGAACCACATATCTATAATCTATAACATTATGCATTAGTATGTGTGCCCCAGAGGCTCCACAGTCATTCAGTCTATATAAATTAGGTTGTTTAGTATTTGCATGAGGCTTTTTTTTTATGTGTGAACAGATATTCAGTCCTGGATCAAATGCAAATTATGAGTCAGTATCTGCAGAGCAACCAGATAGCAGGGAAGGACAGCCTCTGGCTAAACTTGTTGATGTCACGCCTCCCCCTCATTAGAAATCAGCTCCTCATTCAAATTCACACACTGATGTCCCTGTAAACACAACGAGCTTATTTTACGGGGCCAAACACGCCTCCCCCCACCCGTACTGTCATATTGTCGATCTACAGGTGCTTGGGGGACCGAAAGGACGTGAGAGGCTTTTGCCGTGCGCTTTTTCAGCAACAGGAACGCAGCCTGTAGCACAGCGGTATCAGCCTCCCCGCCATGGTCTCATTCATTACACCCACAACCTGGTTTTTAACGCCGCTGAAGGCGCTCAACTCACCCCGAGTCTGCTCTGGACCCTCCGCAAATACTCTTCCATGTCGGCCTGCGTCGCTACGGCGTCGCTGCAGATCTCTCCATAGACCAAGTTTCGACAATAAAGGCTGCTGGTGTGTGTGTGTGTGTGTGCCTGTGTGTATGTGTGTGTGTGTATGTGTGTGTGTTTTTTCTCTCCGCTTCCGAGTCCCCCGCTGCGCTCGCACTGCAGCACTCTCTGCTGCTGTGTGTGCCGTCGGTCCTCCCCCTCTCTATACGGGGTGAACCCACAACACCGAGCAGTGGGTGTGACGGCAGGAAGAGGAGATCCGACGGAGGCGCGCTCGGTGATTCAACCGCGCTCCCTGCAGTAAGCACCCC
>NTHP01000106.1:759988-784635 GCA_003416845.1 Oplegnathus fasciatus
CACACACACACACACACACACCTATCCTATCCCGTACATAGCCTCAGCGTCCACCAATGAAAACCCGTAGTGAATGTAGTGAATGGTAAATAGCAGCGCTCCAGTACCACGGACAGCAGCCCCACACAGCCAAAGGCTTTAGTGTTGATTTCAGCACCTTCACATTTCTGGTGCACAGGAGACAAAAACGACCAACGTTTTGGTCTGCCGCTATTTTCACGCATCTTTTTTCTATTTTATGTTCAAAACCACAGCCAGAATCAAAGTACGCTGCAATGCCTTTCCGGTTTGTGAGTGTGTGTGACAGGAAGCACTTTAATTAAGCTGAAAGATGACCATGTGACTAACAACCTTATAGCATACAGCACCTCAAGACAGAAACACACACACACTCTCTCTCTCTCTCTCTCTCTGTCTCACTCACACACAGACACACACAGAGAGAGAGAGAGAGAGAGAGAGAGAGAGAGAGAGAGAGAGAGAGAGACACTAACTGGAAAGTCGGCCAGCCCTGGAACTTTAATATTCAAAATGGACAAGGCATTTATCATTGGGTCAGCGTGCCACTGGATTTATCTTTTCATATATTAGTCCCTCTCTCTCCCTCTATCTATCTATCTATCTATCTATCTATCTATCTATCTATCTATCTATCTATCTATCCATATCATTCTCTTATAAATTGCCTTGCAGTTTGATGCATTCTGTCCAGATGGTCCAATTATGAGAACTCAGGTGCATGGCCGAAACTAACCTACAAGCATTTGTTGGGCCCCTATTGACCCCCACTAACTGCTTTTGGGGTAGCTGCCTGCTTTGCCATGTTGATAATCCAGCCTTGTCATGTGTAAGCCTCGACTACCAAGAGACTGATCCCTAGTCTACATAGTGGCCTTGCAAAGAGTAACAAAAGTGAGATGTTTCAGTAATCACAAGATCAGAATAGAAAGACATAAAAAAGACAAAATACAAACTTTTAACACACATTTATACATTACACATATATTAATACTGAGTGTGTGTGCCTTTTTGACTGTTAATGCCTATGGCTTTTAGTTCAGTACCGCATTCGTTGGAACCCATTGTAGCTTAATTCTTTTTACTGGCAATATGAGCATCAAAAACATGTCGTGGTTTCCCATTTGTGGCGAAGGCAGTGATACTCTGGTCTTACAGTAATGGAGGCCGCGTTAGTGCACTATCAATGTGAGGAGCCAGAAGGTCTTTTTACTCTCTGACCAGAGTCAAGTCAGATATAATCAATATGACTTCCAGTCAGTCATCTTCAAAATAAAACCCTCATTGATGATCTTTTAAGTAATACAGTGGCTGCACCAGGACACTTCATCCAGCTTTTGTTGTGCCCACTTTAATGTGTAATTTATTTCCCAGGATGCCTTTCTCAAACCCCTTAAAGAATAAGCCTGAACTTGTTAAATTAAAATGGGTGATATTAGGCCAAGAAGAGAAAACAATAGTGACACTGATTCTTATCGCAGAGTGAGACATTTTCTATTTGAGATAAAGTGAGTCATGTTCATGATGTTCTTTACCTGTGATATAATAAATATGAATTAATCTCCTCCTTTTCCTGTGTGATTCTTCAGTGTTGACATTGAGTCATATAGAAAGTCCCTCTAATGGGCTCAGCCTAACAACAGTAGCTGTTGCTTTGCTGATAATATGAGACATCTCTTCATCTACTGTTTGGCCAGTTATGGATGACAGTAAGAAAAGTACAAAACCAAACAGTAAGCACATCTAAAAATGAAAAGTTCAGTGTCAATTGTTATAGTAGAATACCTGAAGGATTTATTTTAGGGTAACTAAGATTTAACGTTTTCCTTTTAGATCTGAAGTGAGCTTCTGTATGGATTCTCAGCTTGATGAATGGCTGCTGTGAATAGAGCAGCTGACAGCAACTGACAGCCTGTAATGACAGCTGACGGGAAGGAATAGACCTCAGTATGGTCCATAGCAGTATTATCAGGGCTAGTTTGGTCAGATGGATACTCCTTTAACACCTATGAGATATGACAAATACCCTCACAGTCTGTGAAAGAGGTGAGGTGGAAGAGACTCCACAGCTATGTGGACGTAAACACAGTTTAAGAAAACTATACAAAGAAATCTGCTTCAGGTTTGCTCTTGTGGCTGACAAAAGAGGGCCTGAATATGAACATCATCATCAGATGAGAGAAGGTAGGTCACCTCAGTGAAGTTCAGTTTAGTAGGTAGTAGATTGTTGAGAGCTCTTAAACAGTCTCTTAGCCTGTTATGAGTATTGGCTAGGCAGAGTAATGTGAAAGATATACACACTAGTTAGTGGGCCAGAAAAAGTATGGAAGGGGAAACTTCAGAGCCTCCCTTGATGTCCCTCTAAATTAAGTCACAGACTTAATTAACACAGAAATCAAATAGATAGCAGCACAGTAGCCATCCTCAAGGAGGATGGATGTGTGAATTATGGTGAACTGTGAAAGGGTCATATTAGAACCACAGCCCACAGCCCTTTCTGACAAAACATACTAGAGGAAAAAATAGAGCAAACATAGAGTTCCCCCTGTCACTTTAATCACACTGCAAATTGCTTTTAATTTTCTCATAAAAAACGTATACTGGTAAGTTGGATCCAGTCTAGTCAAGCATCTTGCTTGTTGGTAACAGTTTGTGTGTGCGATGTAAGGACTTACAGTAATGTTGAGAAAGATAGAGAGAAAGAAAGAGAGCAGATGAGCAAGACAGAAGTAATCACTGCCCAGCCCAAAAGTTTATGACGCAATCGGTCACTACTCAGGTCTTTCCTGTATAATCCATCTGTACTGGCATCAATTTATTTTTTCAATAAGTGCCTAAATGACCACAAAAACTTTCAAATGAATGAAGAAAATTATACTAACTACTA
This sequence comes from Oplegnathus fasciatus, assembly GCA_003416845.1. Taxonomy (NCBI): domain Eukaryota; kingdom Metazoa; phylum Chordata; class Actinopteri; order Centrarchiformes; family Oplegnathidae; genus Oplegnathus; species Oplegnathus fasciatus. Next base: position 762,894 of record NTHP01000106.1, read on the forward strand.
TTAATACTAAAATTCCCAACAATTCACCAGCAAGGCAGGATTTTGCATGTGCTTTTCATAATTCACATTTCAATCTCATTTTTATCTTTTTTGTCATTTTCTGCAGATGTTGGACCTGTCAAGCTCACAGTTAGGAAACATCATTGTTAGAAACTACAGTCTGAAAAGAGTATAGTATTAACACCTCTCTGACACAGTTAAAATTAAAGCTCAAAGTAGCATGACTTATTGCAAGTCTATTGATTTGGATTCCATTGTGCAGGTATTCATGTTATGTAACATTCCTATAACCAGACATAGCTCAAATTGATGTAGCAAATCCAAACATTTTTTTGTATGAAATGCAGATACTGGTGTGCAATGTGAAATTAAGCATCAGGTTTGGGCCAAAGAAAGGAACAATTACAAAGCTCAAGGAGAATAATTATTCATTTTGTTCTGGTGGTAGTTTTCTTATTGTTGTTCTGGAAGTTTGAGCTCAGAGAGTTTGGGAACAATGGAAGGCTGAAAACTTGATATGCAGTAGTTTGTCACTGTGATGAATGATGATCATATAGGCTAGTTTTACCTGAGCTGACTGAGAGAGCTCTTGAAGGCAACAGGCAGACACACTGCAGCTTTGATCCATTACTGCTCCGGCTCGCTCGCTCTTTTATGGGGAAAGGAAAAGATCTGTCGTATTTTGCCTCTAAATAATTCCCCATTACACAAATAAGGCTTACAGCGTCTGCACAACAGTCCTAAACTGGCTTAATTTTCCATTGAAAACAATAGGCCTCGCTAATTGATTTTAATGGCTCTCTCCGCGACGATGCGCCCCTTATGACTTGGAGAGAGGTCTTTAAGATTATTATTATTAGTATAATTGCCATTACCCCCACACTTTCCCTTTGCGAATGGGAGACAGAATATCTTTGCCCTTAAGCTGAACAAATAATTATTAGAGACAGGAAACAAACAGACGACCGTCACTCACGCGCACTACGCGCACGCACACACATAGACACACAGACACGCACACACATAAACGCTCCACCTTAGAGTAGACCCCCCCCTGGCGACCCTCATTCCCTCCGCCGCCCTCTTCGTGCAGCGTGCCGCTTGTAATTTATGCAAAATTAATTGATACATCTTTTATAATTGATGTGCTGTAAACTTAATGAGTAATTTATGTAATTAGTCAATTAAGGATAATTCCAGCATATGTTCCGTATGCCCAGAAGGTGTGCTTTACAACTAGTTATTTGTCCAGGAGTTGGGTGCAGGCGAAGACTGCCGTAGACTACCTAATTAATTTTGTTATGCAGATCAGCCACGGTGTCTATTTAACGGCCCCCTTTGTGAAAACAGATTTAATATTGATCTTTCCCGGGCGTTTAAAGAGGATGCTTTTACCCGCGTTGGCCTCTGAGGGCCTCAGAGTTTCAAAACTCATTTTTCAGGCTCTAGGAAAACAATTATGCAAAGAACACAAAAACAAAAAAACAAAAACAAAACACATGCACAACAACGACTGTCTTTATTTAGCGGTGAATATATAAATGTTAACTCTTTTTCAAGCGAAGTGGCACTAAAAAGTGATTTTCCTTGCGATTACATGACGCCTTTAAAATATGCTCTCCGTCGACACAGTTGACCTTTTGAGTGGGCTTGAAGGGCTGAGACATAACGGGAGAGATACAACAGCTAATTAATTGACACAGTTTTGAATATTCATACCTAATACAGCGAGCTTGCCCTTAATTACATTGTTGGACTTCTCTCCTAGGAGGCTAAATCACGGAAGGCTTAATTACTGTAATGTATTCGGGGGCCCACCGGGGCACCGAGGAAGACAGGAGCCGTCAAGGACCCAGTCATGACACCTGGCTAGAGAAAAAAAAATATACGAGAAGGGGAGCAGCTTTTGTTGTTCTCCGCTGAACAGAATTCAGAGCAGGGGATGAAGTTTGTTTACATCCTTGTAGGATTCACCAGAGAGTGTTTGAACAGACAGACAGCCGCCGGACTCCCCTCTCAGCAATTAATCAACAACAGCGCCTTCTCTCTCTCTCTCTCTCTCTCTCTCTCTCTCTCTCTTTCTGTGTATGTGTGTGTGTTTGTGTGCTTGCGCGCGTGAGTAATTGAGAGCAGAAGAGTAGCGCACTGATGATTGTGCGCAAAGGAAGACATGATTTATTGTTTGCAAAGTCTGAAAGTGCAGTCGAGCACATTTAACAAAGAGGTTGTATTTATATATTCCATTCTTCACTATTTATTTCCTCAAGTGAAATTTGCTAAGATGGCAATTCAAATTCACGTTCTCTGTCATGGGTTTTTTCCAATCATGTTATCTCAGCACAAGCCATCATTGAACATTTTGATTTTAAAAATAGGCAATATGCTCTCAGAGATGTTTGTGACACATCAATCTTTATATGCAAACAAACACCTCAACATAACAGCATGTTGTATATCCCATTCAAACTGATTTGCATGCTTTTTTGACAGGAGAGGTCAAAGGTCAGGGTCAGCTACAGAGGAGCAGTCATGGTGCTACTGGGGAATTAGCGACTTGCTGAAAGACATTTAGAAGAATGGTCCCTTTAAACACAGTTTAGTGGATAAAACCAATCGCTCGGTTATTTTCTGTCCCTGTGTACTTTACGCAGGACGCTTTGATTGGCAAACAGGAGATTAGAAGCAAACGCGTGTGTTAAACGCACCACCCACCTCTCATTTTTATTCATTTCTTTACCCCATCTCTTTCTCTCTCTCTCTCTCTCTCTCTCTCACACACACACACACACACACACACACACACACGCACGCACGCACGCACGCACGCACACACACACACAGCCCTCTGCTCTCCCCTGACGTGTCCCCTAAGTGTCTGGATAATAGATAACAGAGCCAGCGACCTGCGGGGGTCTTACAAAAACGGCGCTTGGCGAGTGGGAGCATCGCACAAGAGGAGAGGAGCACACACCACACACAGACAGCGAAGCAAACTGGCCCCTCACATCCTTCAACCGCCGCGGAAACAGGGGAAAACTGAGAGGACCTCTTAACTTTTACGCACAGAGACTGACTTTTACGCACAACGCCAAGAGCATAATTCGACAGAGAAAAGTCTTCAGAAGAGACTTTCTTGGGATGCAGGAGCCCCTCAAGGATCTTACCTGACAGCAGCGGGCCTTTAGGCTACACTGCATCAATCGATATAGTGAAAATTTATCAGCTTCTAATCTGATGGCTCAGAACTTTGGAACAGATCCGTCAGATGGAGACTGATATGAAGACCGTCAAGTTATCTCCTTAAAATATAGCATTTAAAATATCACTTTAACGGGAGTTTTATTTAACAATTCAAACTTCAAGAAAACAGTAACCAGTCATGCCTCGTCCTGGGAAGAACTCTTACAGCGACCAGAAGCCCCCATACTCCTACATATCACTGACAGCGATGGCTATCCAGAACTCAACCGAGAAGATGCTGCCTCTGAGTGACATTTACAAGTTCATCATGGACCGGTTTCCGTATTATCGAGAGAATACCCAACGGTGGCAGAACTCCCTACGACACAACCTCTCCTTTAACGACTGCTTCATCAAGATCCCTCGGCGGCCTGATCAGCCAGGGAAAGGCAGTTTCTGGGCTCTGCACCCGGACTGCGGTGACATGTTTGAGAACGGCAGCTTCCTGCGGAGACGGAAGCGCTTCAAGGTGCTGCGCGCTGAGCATATGGCCTGCAAGAGCTCCCCGATGATGCATTACTTTCACCATCACCACCACCACCCGGGAAGCAAGCTGGGCACATCATCCGGCCACCACGACCACTCAGCCGGCCCGGCAAGCACCGTGGGTCGGCTCCCTCACTTTCAGGGTTACGGGGGCATTACTTGCGCACAGCCCGGCGGGTTTAAACACCCATTCGCCATCGAGAACATTATAGGACGGGACTACAAGGGTGTGATGGCCAGCGGGCTCCCCCTCACCTCTGTCATGCACCACCTGGGTTACCCAGTGCCGCCGCAGCTCAGCAGCGTGGTCAACTCCATGTGGCCGCACGTCGGGATGCTGTCGGAGTCCATGGGTAGCGTGCCCGTGCCCGCATCACCAGAGTACGCGCCCTTCAGCATGTCAGCAAAGGGCCTGTACCACAGTGCCAATGGGCAAACCCTGCCCGCCGTTCCCGTGCCAATAAAACCCACTCCATCCCTGGGTCCCGTGCCCGGTTTGACGGGACTGCAGTCCGGCCCGGCCCAGCTCTGCTCACCGGCCTCAGTGATGGAGAAAAGCGATCTGCTAGAGGGGAAAGGCAACCCTCTACACCCGGCTCTCCTGCTGTCCTAACCGGGTAAATTGCGGGTCATTTTTGAAAAGTAACGCAAACAAGAAGGACATTGTGATTGCATTAAATAAGACAGAGCAGGCCTATCAGCAGCATCATAGTTTAAGTTAAGTGCAGCTGTAGGAGAGTTGTAGAAAAGGTTAACATTGTGCTGTGTGATGAATTTTTCATTAGACCCATGTTGATTGAAATCATAATTTATTTGCACAATTTGTGAGGGCATTTACCACATACTGTAATGTGGCACTGATAAATACAATCAGACAAGTAGATACGCTAAACCCAAAGAAAGCTTTGATTTAGGAGACAAACAGTCTAAAATTCTTTCCAAATGCAAACAAACAACTCTGTTTATATTTTTTGCTCTTGTTCTATTTATTTTATTTGAATCTATGGCAGGCCTATCGGCTAAAGACAAATAGGCCTTCGTGTTTTTTAATTAGGCCTGTTGCACTTTTGTGTGTTACTTAGCGGTGCATTGAAAATGTTATGCTTGTATTATAACACTATTTATCTGAGGATATTTATAAAGAACTTCAAACCGAATCTTCTTTGGTGTTGTAGTTATTTGCTCGTTTTAATTTCCACACGTGTTTCGGGATCACTGTTTGCACACCACAACTGAGGGGAAAACAAAATACATTAGACTCCGGCATTCTTTTATATAAAATTACCGTGAGATTAAGTGAATCTGAGGCTGAAATCATACCATTTCAAGAGCATTCTGACTTTTACGATTCAATTATGGTGATTTTCGCCTATGTAATAATTACTTCTCTAAACACAATTATCAAATATTGTAATAAGAAGTGCCCATATCACTGTCTACAACAAGAAATAATAACAGCGCAGGTTACTGTACATACTTGCCACCAGTTGCTCTATGAAATGCATAATTAATGACTAAGTTTATTTCCTTTATTTTATACCAGCACTTTTCAGTTGCAACAGATCCCCATCATGAAAGATTTTTTTGGCTGTAACTGTATGGGGGACATTCAGTAAAAATGATAAGAGTGAAACTTGTGATCATGCAATAATTTGGCCATTTTCACTGAAACAAAACATAATGACTTTCATCATTCGAGCTTTTAGGACTCTGAACTCACCCCCCAAAAATTCAAGAGCCTCTCTTGAACAGCTGACTGATAGATCACAGGTGTGTATATTGAATATTAAACAGTTCAGCAGGAGGATGGTGTTAATGTTCTCAAATTCATCATTTCAACATAAAAAAACACAAAAAAAAGAAATTGTAAAACAAACTTTGCCTGAGCCACACTTTACTCAGAGAGACATTTAGATTGAAGTTGTGCTATCATCTCCCACAAATCATAATTATATGCACGCATTCATGTCGAGTGTGGGCGTCATGACATGAATCACATCTGGAACAGGCAGATGTGCTGATGCATGCTGTGTCCAGGAGAGGTGTGTGTGATCTTCCTAAGATGGATATGAGCAGCCGACACTCTGGGCTGCAGCTTCACAACTTCAAAAGCAGACAGGGCGATCAGATCAAGTTTTGCTCTTTTGTTTGCTCTGTTTAAATGCAGCTTTGAAGCTTCTCCTCTCCAGCAGCACAAAGCGCCAGGTTCAGCCCACTGAAAATGACTTATATTCAACCTCCAGTCTCCTGTTTAGCATCCCAAAGGCTCCCACAGCCGACACTATTGTCACACCAGCCTCTGAACAAATAATTGAGATGCACCAGCGGAGGAGAGGCGTGGGAGTAAAGAATTAAAACCTATTTGGGTGTCATTGCTAACGAGCAGAATATATATAATAGTGATTGCCCTTATCTTCTTCTTCCTCATCCTAATCTTCTTGCTTTTTTTTATATCTTCATCATTTTCTTTTCTTTTTTGAGACACAGTTTAGTGTACTTCTTTTGCTGGCTCTCTTTAATTATTCTCTATTGCACCTAGATTTACAAAGGTTATCTCTTCTTATCTATTACCTTCTCTCATCCATAAACACACTTTCACTGCAGGGTGTCTGTGATTCCTAGTTAAAGGGAGCTGAAATTTCAATGGCGTGACAAAAGTGTCTATGTGAAAAGTGTGTGCCTGTGCATGTAGGTGTGTGTGTGTGTGTGTGTGTGTGTGTGTGTGCGCGCGTGTGTTGCTTTAATTCCCTGATCAGCAGGCCTCAATGTCTTTAATAGCCCTCACTGCATTAGTGTATAATTAAATGCCACTAATTAAGACACAATAAGAGGAGTAATAATGCAGCCATTATTACCCTCCATGATCCTCTGTCCTCACAACACCGGAGTTAGATGCCTCTGGAATCATAATACCACATGAGGTCTCCTAATGTGCATGTGTTTATGCACAGGCTAATAGGAGGTATATGTGCCGTTTATTTTTATAAGGGTAGACACTGTGCTGGTTGTGTCAAAGCATTTAAAAGCATATGTTAAATGATTTTCAAGTCTCCGGAGCAAGTTGGAAAATAGAGATATAAGTCTTAGATGCTCTTATTTTAGTAGGCATGTTGGCATGCAGGTTCCATTAACATGTTAGATCTCATCCTGTAACCTGGCTGTGTGTTTCTGTGGTGTGTCAATATAAACATGTTGTTTGATATGTTTATAAGAAACATAATCTAATTAGCAATGTGTTTCTATAAAGTAGTTGGATTGAAGGTAATTCTTAGGAGAAACAGCTGCACTTGGAAGTTATTTCTACCATCAGCCAGACATGCACGTTCTGGACAACCAGTTTGTGTTTTAATAAAAAATATCTAGCCCAAAGGTAATAATCAGATATTATTGATTAATTCATTTACAGAAAAAAAAAAATCACATTTCTGTCTTTACTCAGAAGAAATGAGCCAGCTCACTGCATGCTTTTCTTCACTTTGAGATAAAAGCCATCAATAACCTGGATGGGATGCACCAGACTTCAGTTTTTTGCAGATATGAATTTGAATCAGAAGCTGAATGTCATCAAACTGATGTAAAACATCTTGGAGTAATTACGGTAAATAAATGAAAAAAGTACAAGTAAAGTGGGCTGTTTCAGTGTCGTGTCTCACTCCAAAACTAAAACCACAGAAAAACTGCAAGTCGTCTGTGTTGAAATGTAAAGCAATTACACTGTTGTCTACTTACTCAACTGATTTATTCTTAAAATAATGAGATTTAATTTAAATTAATGTGGACTAATTAGTAAATATAGAAAAATAGAATCCAGTCTTCTATCAGATGATTTGCTGGTGTCTCTTCTCCAAATATGTAAAAGCTCTGAATGTAACAGCTTTTTTAGACTCTTAACATCAACACAGCAGATTATATTAGAATGTGTTCTAATGTAACACAATGCTCCCAAAGACAGAAGCAAAGGCAATTTAAAATTTACTTCAAAACTACTTATGTTTCATTAGTGAAGACTTTCCAGTCATTCAATATACAAAAACTAATAAATGATACTGAAAACATTGACGACTTATGACAAAGACAAAGTTCAGTAACGTAGTAGTCTGTGCACCAGCCTATAAAATTAGTTTTGTTACAACAACCCTATGTTTAGGAGGGCTGACAGTGATGTGATGATATTTCATTTAAACGACACAAATATAATATTACACCATTTAAAAAAAACTGTTAGCACTGATAAAAGTGTACGGAGAGAACTCTGCATTCATGGAAAAACTGTTCATCATGTGAAATATGAGTTTAAAGTGATTAATAGGAGTCTTATGAATGAATAAAACATTTAGGTCAGAGGTGTTTCACTGTCAGCCCTCAGAAACGAAATGTTACAGTCTTGAATAGACGATGATACATTAGTGGTAATTACCCACACTTCATAGGGGCCAGGGTGGCAAATTCTACATGCGTTTTTCTTAATGACCAGCAAGAGCAGGCCATCATAATGAGCAGCTTAATTCATTGATCTGATCTGCCGTTCGCACTAACTCAAGCGCACTGGCATACATACACATTCACACGCACAAACATGGACAACCTTAAATATTATTCTTTGTTCCAGACAGCAGTCTTTTATTCAATGTATTGGCAAGATCAGATAACAGAAATTTGTTCTAATTTCTTTAAACCTATAATTGCCATACAAGGATTCCTTGTTCAGTCACAGCTTGACTGATAATTAATAATATCAGTGGGGCCGTTTCAACAATAAATGGATGCAAAACTACATTACAGCCGCTATTAACTTTGTTAAACAATTTGACCAGAGTACAGAAATCTGTCTATGAAATGAACCTCATAAAGCTCTCTTTATTAAAAGTTAAAATGCATCATATTGTTTCTTCATTTGCAGAATCAGAATACAGTGAAGGGAGCACATTAGAAAAACTCTCACTACTGGAAATTGGCTCAGGCTTCCTCACTTGAAAGAAGAATGAAAAGAAGCAAAGAAAGAAAAGAAAGTAAGTGTGTGACAAGGAAAAAAGAACATAAATGAGACGAGAAGAGAAAGAAAGAAAGATAGAAAGAAAGGAAGGAAGGACAGCGTGAGAGAGAGACGTACAGCTCTACAAGGTCATTAGGGCTTCATACCCTCTTACAGAACTAATGAAATTGTAATATTCTTAAGAGGTTTCTTCCTGCTCCAAATTTGTCACAGATTACAGGATGACTGCCGACCTCCTAATGTAGTCTGAGGTGATCTGTACATGAAGACCTTGAAACAGATGGACAGACAGACAGACAGACAGACAGACAGACAGACAGAGACTTAAAAGAGACAATGGCTACATTACCTAATAATACAAAAATAAATCATGACCAAATTATACAAATTGAGCTGAACTGAACTGAATTGAAAGAGACAGTGACAATAAATGTAAAATGACATGGTGTTGAAATTCCTCTCAGTCCAGCGATTCACTTTTTTATGGACTGGCTGTCTAATTTTGTTTTAATCAGGAAATTGTAATGACACAAGCTTAGATCACACAAGTGTTCTTATATATATATACATATATATAGATATATCCAACTACAATATGAACTGAAGAACTCCCATTTTGGGACAGGAAGAACTAAAATGAAGTTGATTGTTTGTCTGTTACATTAATGTATATTGTATATATCATGTTTAAGTTAGATGTAGATCCATAATTTTTGCCCATATTTTTCCTTCTGTCACCTGCTGTTGCAATGATCTCATTTATGGAGGCTTAAGTGTGCCAGTGCAATAATTATAGACTTAACTCCAGTGGTTACATGTAATCAATTGGTTAATACACAGAAATACATGGAAACACAAGTGAGAGGTTATGATGATTAATCAAATTAACATTTAAATGATGCATTTAAGAAAACTATTAGCAAAAGAGTTACACAAGGACAATTAAATGTGCTAATTAATAATCCTATTAAGTTATTACAATTTAAAATGGCTTTGCATTTTGAAATTTTACTCTTTAATGAATTAATCAATGAATCGCTAATCAATTTGCTAATATGTCTACAAATAATATTCCGTCTCAAAAATAATTCCTTTTTTGCATTAACAAATACCAAAGTCAGTTTGATCCAATTAAGAGATCTACATGTTTAATTTAAAGATGTGCCACACTGAATATTGAAGGTCTAACCCACGTCAATAAAAGTCTTCCAACTTCCCTATGTATTTACTTATTAAATCTACGCTTTATGGCAATATGTAATTCCAGTACTGCTGTCATCAGTCTGGGCCACAAATAAACCTAATTTCAAATTTGCAAGTTCCTCTAAAACATGTTGTATTAATTGTCCTGTATCTTATATGTAGTCCATTAATCCAAAATCCTGCTATGGGGATTTTGGAAACCTGAGTCATTGTATGTGACATCAATTTTGCAGGAACACCCTGATCACACTCCACACTTACACACATTCACACCTGAAAAATCACCAGTACAACCACTGTCTGATCTGCTCACCGCTGAGCAGCTCCACTGGGTTAAGGGCCTCACTCAACGGCGCCTCAGTGGCCCCAGCCAGATTTATCCTGCCAGTTTGGGGATCAAACTGGAAACCTACCAGTCACAAGCCTGCTCCTAATATGAGTCATCATATAATACACTTACCCTATTACATGTCACTATATGTACAAACACCATATGTGCTTTACAGTACATGTGGTGTTTTACTGTGATGCCTGCCATGGTGGGCTGCAGCTCTGGTATGTGTGATAACTTACTGAAACAGTATATGTGATTCAGTGCAGGCAGGCAGCCGGCATACGGCTACATCTGCTCTTATCTTGGTAATGGTCGCCTTACCATATTCACTGCCGTGGTCTTTAATAGTGGGACGAGGGGACAGTCATCTGGCACGTGTCGACAGGAGTCAGCATCAGCCAATGAAAAGACCATCTGAGGGGAATTAGCATATTGGCATCAGGCCTGGAGACAGAGAGAAGCTGTCAGGGGAGAGAGTCCTAACGACAGGTCACTCTGGACCACTGCACATTACTATAACTCTTCTTCTCTGTCTTTTCTGCATAATGTACCCCATTCTCTTTCTCTGATTTCTCTTTTTTCCCATCTCTTTTTCACTGTCTATTACTCTGCGTCCTCTTTCAGTCTTCTCAGACCCTTAAAATGCAACTCACCTGAACCTGCCAGCGACAGAGGATGTTACTGTCTCTGAATAATTTTCACAATTTGTTCCTGTTTTGTTCGACTCTTTTCCACCTCTTCTCCAAAACAGTTTCCCCTCTGCCCTTACCACCCATTTCTCTGTGCCAGTCTCCCTCCCTCTCTCTGTCTCTCTCCTTTATAATTAGACAATGATTCACTGATCTGCGGTCAAATTTTATCTGCCCTCTGTGGATGAAGTGTATTGTCTCTGCACCGTCCTCAAAGTAAGGTCTTCTGACGCAGCTCATGTCATCTTCAATCTGCCATCTATCTTTATTGGCCCAAATTATTACACCTTATTAGCCATTATTACATTTTATTATCAATTCAAAACAGGTCAGTGGTTCAGCCATTCTGGCCCCCTTCCCACTGTTTCTCCTCTCCGACTTCCCCACTTTCTCACTTTCTCTTAGGAGTCCAGACAAAGAAGTTCTCTGGCCAAAAAACTTCAGCAATTTTATAAGAGGTTAAGTGCTTTGCAAGAAAATGAGCGCCCATATAGGCTCATTTGACTCCTCAATAATAGAGATTAAAGTGAAATGGAAATTAACAAAGTGTATCATCAGCTCTTCCTTTGCTCAGAGTTTGTACTTGGAATTTTCAATCTCATCACACAATGTCAAAACATAATAATTGGCAGTATTACAGAGAAAACCTTATAACAAAGCTTTGGCTTGCTAAAACTGCCTTGGATCTAGGCAAGACCTGTTTGGTTACATGAGAGTACAAAGTGAAAATGTGTGCAAATCGCAAGCAGGCTTTTTCCTCTTAGAGCCCCCATCAAACTGCTCTGTGCTCTGACACATTTCTGTAAACCCGTGCGTAATCTAGGGATTTAAAAACTCACTTTATTGTAATTAATTTTATTTATGTGCCCAAACATTTGGAACAATCTAAATCTGTTTAAATACTTGTTGTGTAATGTTGTATCATTACAAATGCAATTAGAATTAAAAAGTTTTTGTTACCCTTTATATTGTTCAGTGTCATCATTTTGTCCCTCTTCTGTATTGCAGTGACTAATACATATTTTCTGTAGTGAGGCACATTCAAAAGACCTTTTTTTTGCCTGTGACACAAAGTTGATCTGTTTCGGTTTTGTTGTGTGTGCTTACTCTTGTCTGCTGCTAAGTCACAAGAATTTATTCCACTTACCTTACTCTGAACGGACATGAGGGGGCTTTCATCATACTAATTTCTAAAAATCAATTTGGAACGTCACTTAATTGTCCTGTTACCTGTCTTTGTAAACCATATCTTTGAAAGACATTTCACTACAGAATTTATGATAATTTTACGCTAATCTTACATGATGTACAACTATTTTATTGTGCTTTCATTACTGTACAGCTATATGGTTTCACAACTTGTAAAAAGATTATTGAATATATCATTAGGAGAGTTTCAGATGGGAAACTGATAATTTAGCAGCATAGACAGCAAGTATGAAACTGATTAATTCTTTGAAATCTGAGCTAGAGATGCTTTAAACAAAGACTAACCGCATAGAATTGACAGACTTGTCTGGCTGATCTTTGATCATCAGAGGTATTTCCTGTCCCATTCACTACACCGAACTGAATCACCACACTCACTTAAGAGTAATTCTTCTTACTGAGCAAGTTTGAAAGAGTCAACTTCCATGAAAACGAAGTGGAAGTTTCCATTGTACCTTCTTTGTGTTGACGGAAGGCTAAAAGGTCACTTTTAGCTCTGGGCAGGTGGTTAGAGGGATGAAGTTACAGCCTCCAGTGGGGAGAGAGATGTAATACATCAATTATGATGTACGCAAATGCAGAGGTGAAGTGTGGTTTTTAACAAAGTGGCTGTTTTGCTTCTGGTCCTTATTTGTTTAACTCTCAGATAAAAATCAGAAACTGGTTCATCCCTGCAGCAGCCAGTATTAAGCAACAGCCACAAGTTGGTTGGCCTGCTCATTTATAGTTGCTCTAAATAAAGGGAATGAGGCGTAGATAAATGTTTTCATGATGAATCAAAGTGTGTGTGCAAGGCATTTAAACTTGTTTTGGGTAAGGCGCTGAGAAGTACAGCTTTGTTGCATGTACGTGAGCAGCATAAAAGAGAGATTTGATGTTTAGCTCTATAGTGAGGTGTTAAATTACACAATTCACACAGATTCACTGTACTTCAGTTGATATATTACTGTTTTTCAAAAGCTGATGGTGGAATTAAAAATGGCTCAATAAAAGATCAAAATTATTATGAAGAAGAAACCACTGTTCGTGGGTCCTGAGTTTGAGTCGTACAGAAGTCTTCACAAGTTAGGCTGAATAAAATACTAAGGGTGTATTTGATAAGCACCTTTAAGTTGATTAGTTAACATAGTATTCTTCAGAATGAATTAACAAAATGAAACCCACAAAATAAAAAATAATGAATTATTATTTAAAAACTATAGAGCTCCAGAACAAAAAGGTTTCAACACTAATGCACTTGACAGCGGTAGAGCATTTGGCAACAATGCACTGTTCTCTCGTTAGCGTTAATTGCAGCTGTGACAGCGGTTAAAGGCAAGGTCCTCCTCTGACTCCCAATCATTTATCTCTCCATTACAGAGAGCACTCTGCGTTTTTATTGGTGTAATAAAGTCGATCTTCACTACCACAAAAAGCCTCCTGACCCCTGGGTGCTCCGGAGGCCCCTGACTCCACCCGAATGTATTCATCATCTTCATATGTCCTACGCACACACACACACACACACACACACACACACACACACACACTGCATGAAAGCAGGCTGGCACACAGGCATTGTTTCTCACTTACTTACTTACTGTTTAATTTGAACAATAAGAGAGGATCATTTTAATGAAGCAAGGGACAGGTATCTAGAGCGTGGGTGTGTACTTGTCTGTGTGGACTATAAATATATATATATAAATATATTTGACTAATGGATTTCCATTTCACCTGTAATATTTTTTATAAATGTTATAATGCTAATAATGCCATACAAAAATATTAACTATATCCCACTGATGTCTTTACTGAGACAAACGGAGGTTTGAGTTTGTCCGACAGTAAATCTGATCCATGTACGCCCTCTTGTGGTTGAAGAACTTCATTGTTTAAAAGGATTTCCAGTTCGGCAACCTGGTCTCATCTGTGCACAGAGTACAAGATGCCAGTGTTTGATAACATAAAAAATGTAGTTTCTTCACATGATGAGTTTCAGAAAAATCATACCACTTTGGATGAAAGTGCATGAGGAGTCCAAAAAGTGAATATGATCTGAGCTAAATCTTGGATAGAATGGAAACCACACAATGTATGTGGTACTAATTATTGGAAACACATTACCACAATTAAATTCCATTCAGAATTTTGACATTAACCAAGGAGAAGAAAGTCATATCATGGCAGAGAGGGTGAGGGAACAAGTCAAATGTGTGTCATTCAATGTAAAAATCTTTGATTACATGATGAGTTCCATCAGTGCCAATGAAAAGACAGGAATTGGATCATTTGCATCCTGGAGATGTCTGAGACTGAATGACTGAGGAGGATGAATTCATCCTGCAGATACAGAATACTATTCTAGTTAACTATGTTCAGTAATTCATATGTTGAGTTGGCATTTACAGCTAAAAGTGTATTAAAATCAGTAAAGGCATTCAAACTAATACATGCTGTATATTAAATAAGCCTACATTTCTGGCAGAAAGTACAGTGACCACAACATCTGTCATGTCTGAAATGATAAAAAAAAGATGGTTGTTAAACTAACTATAAGCAGTATTGGTCTATTGATATGAAGTTATCTTTTCCTTGTAAGAATCAAACCAACATCACAAAATGTTCCTCGATCACGTGAAAGTAAGTGTAAGATATTTAAAACATAATGTGTTTATGAGCATTCACTCATATTTTGACTATTATTACCATTATTTCATTGTTTTAAAACAGCAGTTAATTGAGTTTGACCTACATAGATAAGAATAAATATTGACTAAGAGCTGCCTAGCACACATCAGGTCAGTTGTGTGTCTGGACTGCCAGCTGTTTAGAGGTCAGTGGGTCTTTGAGGTGGCGGGTGCTCTTTGTAGGCCCGGGGTGCTCCTGTCTTTGAATCGCCTTTGAACAAGAGGTCACCTCTCTCAAAAGCAGATTATGTAATCATGACCACAACAACACACACTTCAATGTTTTGTTATCTGTGTTAATCTGAATTTAATTCTATTGAACACTTTACTATTGTAAACACTAGTGTTACTGTTTACTATTGTAAACACTTTACTATTGTAAAGTGTAGTTAGCCTTAGAAATAAAGTTGGGGTGACCATTGAGAGTGCGAGGTCATACATCATCTAATAGTGGTGTATTATGAAAATTAAAACTCAAGATATCTTACATACTTTACCTCAGATATCAAAATGTATTTGATGTAGTATGAGAGTTATCTTTTGTATCAATTCAAATTGTATTTAAAATTTGTATGCTGTATCTTAAAGTGGAGTTTAGAGCATTACAGTTAACACTTTGTGACTATGACTTCCTTTATTTACGGTACAATAGAAAGGCTCAGTGTTGCGGTAAATTGTCTCAACTAACTGAGAAGCTGACATCACATCCTTGTAGCACAACTAAATGTACACCGATGCACCTGATTGATTGCCACCCACCCAGTCTCCAACAGACACAGAGTGACTCAATACGCTCTGACTGCTATGTGTGTTCTTGTTGTGTGTATGTGCGTGTACAGCCGGCTTTCTGACGCAGGTAGAGGCGGGAGACCAGTGATGCAGAGCCTCGCACTCACCTTTAAAATCTGTCATTGGTACATCCGTCACACGCATACAGATCTTTCTTCAGAGGTGGACACATCAAGACCTCAGTAGGTGAGAAGAAAATATTTGTCAAAGTGTGTTCTGTTTCATGCATTGTTTGTTTGATGCACCTAAATTCTATTTTTTATTCTTGTTGCCAAAGGAAAAAAGTTTGGATTTGTGTATTAAATCATCAGAAAATAACTATGTGGGTCCTTGGGAAGATCAAGGAGAGCATGGAGAGCATTCCTCTAGAGCTGAATCGTTACATGGGGAAGAGTGAGGAGGATATTTTTCTCTCTTCTAAGGCCAGTTTCTCTCACAATCTGCACAACAACATCCTCACACCAGACAAGATCCCAGAGTTCTGCCTGCCCCCGCGGCTTTGCAAAAGCCCGCCGCTGGAAGGTGAGAAAACAGCACCTTACCTGCACGGGCAGAACCAGATACCCAAGAGCAGCACTTCTTCAAACACTACACGTGTAAAGGTGAAGGATGTGAAGATGAAGAAAGGTGATGATGCATCAGTGGCTTGGAAGGCTACAAAGAAAGCTTTGCCATTCTCTGCAGAGGGGTATGGTCTGGCTGGGATATATGAGAGCCCCAACACTCGAAGGAAAGAGTCTTTGTTCCTTTCAAAACGCCCTGTTTACAGGTTTGATAGGAGCCTTCCTACTGCAGCACCCAGGTTGGCAAAGGAGACAAACCTGCCCAAGAAAACTCTATCTGGGTTTCTCCCTCTGTTCTCATTTAAGAGCCTGTCACAGACAGGAAGCATAGAAAGTGAAACGCTTTCTTCCAGTGACTCCTCTCCCCTCAGTTCCCCTTATAGTGCTAAATCCTCCCTCTACATCCCATCAGGCAGCGGCCGTCTTAAGGGTGCAACGTCCTGTCCTTCATTAATTGACAGCAGGGAGGACAGAGGGAGGTGGAAGAGGGGATGTTTAAGTTTAGAAACCTCTCCCAGTAGCCCTCCAAGCTTAGCCCCACCTGTCCTCTTCCCACTGGATGTTCTGCAGTCCCAAGAGAGGCTTCAGTGTGAGCACATCATCCCTTTACAAGGCCGTGGTAAAGTGCGCCTCTTCGCTGAGCACACCACATTCTCCACCAACACGTTCTCATCCCTTTCCACAGTCAGAGTCCGTGTGGTGTCTGTGGAAGGCCTACGGGATGACCGACGAACCCTGAACTGCGCAGTCAATCTGAGTCTGTCCCCGGGGAAGCTGCAGCAGCAGGAGAGCGCCACCATCAGGAACTGCAGCAGCCCTGTGTTTAATGAGGATTTCTTCTTTACAGAGCTCAGTAGAGAGGACCTGCTGGAACTACAGCTCAGGTTAAAAGTGGTGGATAAACCTGCAGCTGGAACACTGAGGAGGGGGACACTGATTGGAGTGATCACCAAACCACTGTCTCAGTTACTCCCTCTTAAAGACGAGTAGAAGAATAACTTATTTTGTGTAATTTGGTGGGAAGAAAGCACATGATATGTGATAATTATACATATATATATGTATATATATATGTATATATATATATATATATATATACATATAAACAAACAAACAAATAAAAATGAATGAAAGCCGGTTTAAAATAATGAAAGATGGACTTATTTTTGTGACTCTAATGTTTTCATTAGTGTACTCTGTAATTCTGTTTTGATATCAAAAATCAAAGTGAGTGACAAAGTCATGCTTTCTTTAGTACCCTGTAATTGTTTTGTAATACTGATTTTAAGCTGTCATAGGGGTTTGTCAAAGCCTTCTTGTTGTTTGCAAATATAATTTGTGACTATGTCTCACTATGTAGTTTTAAAACTCAACTCTGCTTTAGTGTGATAAAATAATTGATGTTTATGTATGTATAAAATTGTAGCAATATGTTTGATCTCAATCAAAATTTTGAGCTCTATGTGAAAAATAAGAGCCTTCCTAGAAACTCAGTTTTCTATGCTTTTAACTGCAACTACTTTTAACTACTAACTTTTTACTTTTAACTGCTACTACTATAATGCCAGCTCTGCTCTTGTCTTAACTTGTCCAGAACTCTGCTGTTATTGTACCCTGCCTCCTGTAAAATATCAGAGAAGCAAAATCAGAGCACATGTTTAAAAAGCATTTAAAACTTCTTCTTTTTTTTAACTTTTTCTTGATAACTTGATCTCCTAATTTTCTAGTTTGTGCTTTGCACACTTTATGTCCCTGTTCTCATACACTGTGTCTTTTTTATTTCCTGTTTTTCTTTTCTCCCTTCTGTAAAGCATCTTTTACAGCAAATTACAGCTGATTTGAAAACCGCCATAAAAATGCACTTTACTACTTACAGTAGCCTACTTAGCTTCTTATGTAGGCTTAATCTCTTAAGTAGTCGAAACTTAAGTCACTGAGAAGAATAAAAACATGAAAAAAGAGCACGTTTCATTCAGTTTAACAAAATTGTGTCAATGTACTGTTTGGTTTCATTAATGAGTGATAAAAATAAAGGTTTTGAATTTGTGAATGTGCTATTTTGTCAATATAATTATTAAAGACAACGACCTTTTCATCAGTTATGAATCTCGCATAAGGATACTTAGTATTAGTTTACCTTAAGTTCCCCTCTTTCCCAACGTTGCATCAGTGGGTGAACTTTGACTGAAGTAATTCATGGTATTGCAGGTACGGCATGACGTCAGAGCATTGCCCAACGTAGGAAGTCCTAATCTGACGTTGAGGCAAGCGAGTCCTCAGAATGTAAACATGGTGACAGATAGATGAAGGAAACGCCAAAATGGTCTTCGAAAGCTTGGTGGTAGATGTCCTCAACCGATTTTTAGGGGACTACGTTGTCAACCTTGACAGCTCACAGCTAAAGCTTGGCATATGGGGAGGTAACTGAACTTGTGTGTGTCATTTTAGTGGACTAGCTCGCTCCGAGCTAGCTAGCTAATGCTAACAGACGCTAGCCACCAGTCGTGTGGGAGAGGCTCCCTCAGCTGTCAGTGTCAGTTTATCTGCCCCAAAATCTAGTTTAGCTCGTCCTGCGTGAGCAAGATGTTTCAGCCAAATGCTAGTTAATGGAAAGATAAATCAGCATTGTCAATTTCTGACTGCTCCAGTTACCTCATGTTAACGAACGTTATCTGCTACTGCAAGGCTGTTTGCTCAGTGCGTGCATGGGAGTTTCAGAGAAGCGAGCAGTAAGGGGTCACACCCTTTCACACAGCCAGGTTATCACTCCTTTTTACTAGCTCTACCAGAAAGTCTGAAACTCACAGCTCTGTACACTATCCGGGCAAATGAGAGGATTAGAAGAGAGGTTCCAGAGTCACTGCTAAACATGTACCAACTTGTAACAACTAATTAGTGTGAATTATTTCTTTTACCAAACCTGTTATATGTGTCCCATTGCTCTGAGTGTTGAATTAAGTCAACAGACAAAGGCCAAAGACCTCCTCTTTAGATTGGACTGTGTTTCTATGAACATCACAACACAATACTAATCTATTTGGCTTATCAGAATGTGCATAGTAACGATCAGTAAACAAGTGTTTTCCTGTCGCCTCAGGTGATGCTGTTCTTACAAACCTTGAAATAAAGGAAAATGCCTTGGTAAGTTGCACACAAATGTGTGAGTAAGCAAAATTAGTCTTTCATTACATTCTGGCATTCACGATGGATTTGTGTTACAATAATTTACTGTTCTTTTGTTGCAGAGTCAACTTGACATTCCTTTTAAAGTGAGAGCCGGTCATATAGGTGAGATTGTAGTTACCGCCCCCATCTGCCACCTGTTCTTTGGTTCAGAGGAAGATTTTCTGACTTTGTGTTTCTGTCAATAGGACGGCTGGAGCTAAAGATTCCATGGAAGAACCTCTACAACCAGTCAGTAGAGGCGACACTGGATGGCGTCTATCTGCTCATAGTCCCCACAGCAAGTAAGATCACCATCTATGTCCAGTTAAATGCATAAAACATTATGTTTACATTATTAAGTATTTATCATATACATTGTAGTGTATACTGTCATCATATACATTGTAGTGTATACTGTCAATTCCCACCATTTCACTAGACAGATACAGTGCTTGAAGGATATTAACCTGCTGCATGTCAATGTTAAGATGATTTGGTTCCTCATTTTACATGGTCAATGTTTAAAAACTTCAGAAACACATTAAAACATCTTTGCATTTTAATGACATGTATTGTGGTGGAAAAAATCCTAAATCCTTTAAATATCAGTAATATCAAATTCAGTCGAATGAATAACCCTTATGATTAGCAGACACAACACAGTGCAGCACAGTAGTCAGACAAAGGAGGTCTCTCACTTATTCATGACCCTAAAGCACTCGTCAGGACAAACAGGAAACTCAAGCTTAATCTTCTGTATGTTTCATTGTTTTCAGAGTTGTGCAGACAAATAATAATTATTATTGACCCCGTTCTTTTCAGGTATAAAGTATGATGCAGAAAAGGAGGAGAAGCAGCTACAGGAGGCTCGTCAGAGGGAGCTACAGCGGATAGAGGAGACAAAGCTGAAGGCTGCCGAGCAAGGTCAGGGTTCAGCTTTGATTTGTGTGTGTGTTTGTTTGTGTGTGTGTTAGTCTAGCAAATATTCTGTGTGTGTAACTACATTAAGTCAGGCATTTTTGCTTCCCAGTAAGTTTTCAACAGGTTTCAGAGACATTCTTAACCAAGCTGTAAGAGAGAATAGGCACTAGCAAGCAGTGTTGTTGGGTTGTGTAGCCAGAAGAGCAGTAGCAGAGACTAAAAAGCAGAAAATAACATAATCGTGTGGGCCAGATACAGCAAAGTAGCAAGAACAGAGATTTGAGGTAATGTGGTCATGGTGTGTCTGGTTGTAAGTTCCTGTGTTGTTTTTGGATCAGTAGTTTTTACACATTATATTTTCTGTGGTTTAACACGGCTGAGCCAAAATACGCTGACCCGAGCTGTGTTGTGTGAACCTGTTGCCAACTTGTCTATCGTACTCTTGTGCTGAATACTAAGAGAACTGTATGAATTGAACTCCAGCTAACAGTTTTTGGTCCTCTAGTGGTAAAGAGTGCTGTGTCTTTATATTTTATCAGAACAGCTCATTTTTGTCGGTAGAAATTCAAATTTTGATAGAACAAATTCAGATTAGTCTGTCAGGTAGGACTGAATGATATTTTAGTGTCAGCATTGCAGTAGCATGTAGGTGCAACACTCACACTATATTGTAAGACTAATTGAGCCCAATACTTTTAAGATAGAAGTTACTCACTGCTTAATAGCATTTTAAAATAAGCACGGTTTTAATTTTTAATAACAAATCTTGATTAAGAATGGTGTAGAATATGTAATTGTTTTAACTTAATGACCATTTAGAGTCATTATCAGCTATGAGTTGTTGGAACACTTGAGGAAAAACAAGTGTTGCATATGTTTTTGGGGAACTTTAAAATATGTGAGGAAGAGTAAAAAACTGATGATGATGAGATGGTATGTTGTATTTAAAAGCAATGATAGAAAGAGTAATAACAAAGTTGTATGAATTTCAACAGCAGTAATGAGAGCTAAGGCAAACTGTTATACAGCAAATTACAAAATATGTTGTTGGTGAATGATAGTAGGGGTATGTGGAAGGTCTTTTCAACCTTCCACACATACCTTCCACCCCCCCTTTGTTATCAGAGAGCAAGAGGTCAAATCCTTGTTCTTAAGGCAAAGCTTCAGAAAAGTTGCAGGACCAGATCAGGTCTCATATTCACCATAATTCATGTGTGTTTGCAGAGAACCCTAATCTGGAAAAGCAGGACACCTTTGTGGAGAAGCTTGTCACTCAGGTCATAAAAAACCTGCAGGTCAAGATCTCTAACATCCACGTACGCTATGAAGATGATGTGAGTATTCAAGCTGGTTGCCTTGTATGTACACTCCCCTCCAAAAGTATTGGAACGGTGAGGCCAATTCCTGTATTTTTGCTGTAGACTGAAAACATTTGGGTTTGACATCAAAAGATGAATATGAGACAAGAGATCAACATTTCA
>NTHP01000106.1:784806-835040 GCA_003416845.1 Oplegnathus fasciatus
ATAACTCAAATTCAAATGAACTCACAATTGTGTGTTTGTAAAGTAAGCAGTAAGTGATAAACGCAGGGAACAAGAGTTGGTTGCATCAATGACAGCATGGATCATGCAGAGTAAAAATAGTATATGGTATATATAACCAGTCTATAGGCTTAGCCCTTATTTCTGTCATGTGTTTTCCACAGGTCACTAATCCAAACTGTCCTTTGTCATTTGGAGTGTCACTTAAAAACCTCAGCCTTCAGGTAATGTGTTGTAATGTCCCTCCAGTCAGATTATATCCTACATTACATTCAACAGTTAAGGTGTTCTTAATCATTAGTTAACACACCAAACTTAAACAGAATTATACAGTATATGTGTAAAATTTTAAAGTAATCTCATCAAGGCTCCCATAACTCACTGCCTGTTTGACCTTACAGACAGCTGATGAGAACTGGAATCCCAGTCTTTTGGATGAGAAGTCCAGGCTGTTCTTCAAGGTAAGAAAGTCAACCACTTAAATCTGTCAGCTAGGCCTGTACTTTATAGCCTCTACATTTATATTTTATTGGAAACATCAAGTGTGTGGAACCAGTTGGTTCGGTTCTGTGAAATGGGTTTGTCAGCAGTTGTTCTAAGAACCAGTTTTAATAACTCATAATAACTTAACTTTGGGCCTGATCCAAACTTCAGCTAAGTTTTGTCCTCATGGTAAACATCTGCTCTACTCTAATTGCTTTGTTTTCCTTCTTCTCAGTTGGTTCAACTAGACGACTTGTTTGCCTACTGGAATGTCAACTCAATACTCTTCTCCAATCACAGTGCAGATGAGGCCTTGGTGAGTCACCCTGTTATTACTGTGTTGCACTTTGTCTCCACCAGCCTGGATTTAGCCGTGCCATTATCTGTTTTACTTTGCTTTTTTGAGGCTGAAGACACAGCCTTGTTATTGTGGGCACACAGAACAATCTTAGCCAGCCAGTTTTCACGTTCAGGCAGCACAAGTGTTTCAAAGTTTCAGAGTCACGATATGAAAGGCCTTTTTCTCAAATCCTTTTAAAGCCTTAAGCTATAATTCTCTTGGTGGATATTGGAAAAATGCTTCTGCAAATGCTTCTGAGATCAATGCATTGCGTTAACCATTCATTTCATCCACAAAGGCTCTTTCTAGAATAGGCCCAATGGGCAGAATGTTTATAAATGTGGTGTTATGATGGTTTGCTTCAGCATGTTGTTAAAGCAGTAATGAAAACACATGAAATATGTTTATAAGAAAGGAAAACAGGTAAATGAAGCTCCTCTCCGTTTGCCTTTTTATAGCAATGTCTCCAGAGCAGCATGGATACCCACAACTCTCTTCTTGTCAGCCATGACTTCAGTGAGTGTCTCACTGTCATCCTTTGTTCACATTTTCATACCGTTCTTTAATATGCTCACTTAAACAATGTCGTTTAGACCACCTAATGAAACCCTCCTAAAGCCACATGTTACTTGACACGCACGAATCAGTATTTTGCGTATAGAATATGAACTGGCACTTGGTATGTAATGTTTTGCACCGACACTGCAGTGCCTGAAAAAATGTGTGAATCACACAGCTTGATTCACCACCACCAACACATTTTAACAGATTTTCAGCACATTTCAACAGATTTTGTTTTGAGTTGCAATTGTAGGCATAAGCTCACAGATCTTTGAAGGGCTAACCTTGCTAAAGAAAAATGTATTCGCAATTTTCATATCTAACAAAAATACAGATCAATTTTTTGCCCATACAAACATAAAGCCATGTACAGCCCCAAAGTTTATAAAAAATATCATTATGCCATGGCTGACAATTTGCTTTAAATAATCTGTTCCTTGTTGCTGGTCCACAGTTTTTCGTCCTATCTCAGCGGACGCTAAACTGCGGATGAATCCCAGGTCAGATGTAGACTTCTCCTCTCCCAAGGTGGACTTAATGGTCAATCTCAGTGAGGTGGCCATTGAACTCAACAGACCCCAGGTAGGTTTGTGTTGTGTATAAACTTGTCTCTATAAAAGCCTAGTTAAAGGGTTTTTGTTAGAGAGAGGGAAAGAAACAGAGAGAAGTTAAAGACAAATAAGGTGAGAGAAAATGAATTTAGAATTTAAAATGGCAAATAGTTGCTCAGTGATGATAAATACACTTCTCTCTCTCTCTCTCTCTCTCTCTCTCTCTCTCTCTCTCTCTCTATCTCTCTATCTCTATCTATCTTCTGTCTTCTTTCTATCTTTACTCTGCACCAACGAGTAATTGCTGACTTCCTCTCTTTCCAGTACATTAGCATCTTGGAGCTGCTGGGCTCAGTGGATATGATGTCACGCAACCTGCCATACAGGAAGTACAGACCCGTGGTCCACGTTCACAAGAATGCCTGCATATGGTCAGAAAACACTTTTACAATTTGACTTTTATTTCTGAATGCCATATAACCATATGCCATGTGACCTTATACCATTTTCTTGGTACTTAATGTTGCGAATTGTGAAGTTGACTGTATGCTTGTATGTTCCTACCTTGCAGGTGGAAGTATGTGATCACAGGCATCCTGGAGGTGGATGTGAAGCCTCGTCTCTGCATGTGGTCATGGCAGCACATTCGCCGTCACCGTCAGACGGTAAAACGCTACCGAGAGCTCTACAAGAACAAAATCACCAGCAAGAAACCCAGCGAGGAGCTGCTCAAGGCACTAGAGGTGGGGGCAGGGCTGAACTGAATGTCTAGTTTCCCTCTTTTATCTCTTAAGATCCTTAGATTATTAGAAGAAATATCCCCTCATTCCACTTAATTTCCAGTATTATGATGCATTGATTTCAAATAGATTCAATGATTAAATTGCTTCCATATACCAACATTGTTTGGAATTCTGTTGTTAATTTCTTTAACAAGCATCTATCATTTTTTATACATTTGATTTCATTGTTTGAAAATGCTTTGACAGATTCTCTATTGTACACTGGCAAGTACCTACTTGACTACAGTGACCATAATTCATTGCCTCTACGAATTGTAAATGTAATACAATATGCAAGTAGTTAATTACAAAGATATTACCCTCTCAATATCCTTTCAGTGATGCATTTACTCTTTGCTCTAGCCATAAGTACTTACCCACTTATCCAGTGCTCAACCCTATAGAAGGATTGATTGAAGTGCATTTGAGATTGATGATGTATTTCAGAGAAATACAGCATTAAATCTAAAGGTCTTTTCCTCTGTCTCTCCTCTGCTCTGTAAGCATCATCTTTTCCTGATGTGATTAATATTGGACATCTAGTAATTGATGCATTACTGCATGGAGTAGCAAGAAGCTGCTAAAAGCTCTAATCAGTTTGTCTTGTGTCTATTCTAAGGAGCCTGAGAAGACCTTGGATATTTTTAACATCACGTTGGCCAGACAGCAGGCGGAGGTGGAGGTAAGCGCTCTGTCTCACACTCTCTCACTCTATAGAGGGCATCTTCACTTTGTATACTTACTTTGAACTGTATCTGTACCATAAATTGTAATGACTGCAGTATTGTTGCTAACAAATTCTGTGCTCAACTGTCCATGTCCTTTCAATCCTTATGTCTCCAGAATTCTACTTTCACAGGAAAAAAGATTTAATACTTTTCCATTCACACCAATGGATTTAAGAAAAAATAGACACAGAAACGATACACTGTACAATTCCTTTTCAGGAGTGTACTGTATGTCTCCACCAACGTACCACATGTGACCAAAGTGATACAAGACTAAGCACAAAGCAGACAGTGGTAACAGTTATCTGCATCTAGTGGTTGAGATTTTGGCTGAAGTGTCACTTTACTTAGGTTCTTTTACTTGACAGCTGGTTAGAAATTGTTACATAATATTGGCTTTCCTGTACAGCACTTTGCCATGGACTGCAATTTTACAACACAATATTTTTTATACAGTATATTGCTAATAAATATTATTGGTGGCCAGCAAAGTAGTATTTTGTTTTGGATTGCAGGCGACGGATAATGAATATGTGCTTCTTTGATTTATGGTCTCAGTACTGACACAAACTGAATAGAGAACTGTTTAAGTTTAGCTTTAATACTATAATAGATGGAAATATGCCAACGTAAACTGCCAGCATATGGTTGAGTATGTTTCTCATAAATTGTAAAGAAAAATTTGAGCTCTTAACTGTCTTTTGTTTTTGTTTTTTTGCTTTGCCAGGCAAGCAAGGCAGGCCTGTGTATTTACCGTCCAGGGGTGAAGATGGAGGAAGAGGAGTCTCAGGGTTGGCTCAGTTGGGTGTGGAATTGGGGAGGAGAGGCTGAAACACCAACAAAAGAGGTCAAGACTGGAGGTATGATGTAGAAAAATATAGGCATAAGGATATAGAAAAACAGCAAGACATGTACATAAAAAATAGTGTGCGCATGTGGCAAACACAGACAAAACAAAGTACTCCAGTATATCTGTGCAGTAACCGTTTATGTTGTTAGCTAATGCTTTTTTTTACTGTATTCCATTTATTTCCTCTTGTCCTGTCTCTCTGTCTCAGGTTTTGATGAGCTGTTAACCCCCGCTGAGAAAGCCAAACTCTACACTGCCATTGGATACAGTGAGACTGCTGCTAATCCCAACCTGCCAAAGGATGTGAGTCACTTCCCTCCCTGACACCCTCCTGTCAACTAATAATACACTTCCGTTTGGCTCCCCAGCCACAATAATACCAAGATCAAAATACTGTATCAGATACTTTAAGTATGTATGTTGTAATTTCTTTATAGTTTGAGGACATGAAGGTCAATTTCCACATGGAGAGGCTGTCTGTGTCCATCAAAGACAACAAGGACAAAAATGAGATCATCAGGCTGACTGTGGGAGAGCTCATGTCCACACTCACACAGAGACCCGGAGCACAGGCCATCAAGTTTGTCGTAACTTTTTGTTTTTTAATACTATTAGTGCTGTATGTTTTCAAGAGCTTTTCAAGAACATTCAACACAAGCAATTGTATTTGTGTTTGATTAAAAATTTAATTGAAAACCAATGAATAAAATATAAAATAAAAACTGTGATGAGCAATTTATTACTTGAACAAGTAGAAGCAGTTTGTGGTTTTACTTTTGGTCAATTAAAAACATTCCTCATTCATTTTGTTTTCACATGTCAGACTGCATAGTCTACAAACTAGCGACCTTGTAGCTGCTATTTATTCAGCTCATCATAGGGTCATCCCTTTTGCTCCCAATACTTACAGTATATCTCCTCCTTAGGATCCTGGCATGGTTGGCACTGACATTAAGTTTCTTTTCTTCTTTTTGTCAGACTCACAGCCCAACTTAGTTTGTTTGAAGTCACAGGCCTGGCCAGTAACCGGCCTGCACCAACCCTCCTGTCATCAAGGAAGGCAGCCACAGGAGCAGAGACCCCGCTGCTCTGCATCCTGTTTGAAACCAACCCGCTGGATGAGAGCGCTAACCAACGGCTTCATGTGGAATCACAACCCTTAGAAATCATCTATGATGCTGTGAGTGGTGTCTGTCAGTGTGCATGTATGAGCATGGGAAAAAAAACATGAAAGGGCTACATATCAAATGTATTCTTCATTTGTGTGTCTGTGTAGATAACAGTGAACAGCATGTCAGGGTTCTTCATGCCTCCTGACGACCTGCAGCTGGATGAGCTCACCAATGCGACCCTCATGAAACTGGAGCAGTTTAGAGACCGCACAGCCACTGGTCAGTTGCACATACATGTATTCACATCTACTGTATATCAGGGGTTGATTTCAAGCCTGGTCTCAACTCTATAATGGGCAAATGTTTACATTCCTCAGTGTTTGTGTTTACTGGGTCATTTCCATTTTTCTATGTGCTTACACACATCTCAGCCAGTCAGTTGGATTGTGGTGTTCCTGTTTATTTTGATGAGACTGATTGTTTCCTGAGATTGTTTGCTGTTTCAAGCTCATTTTTTTTCTCAAAATGGCACGATTCACTGAAGCCCTTTTTGGTATATTCAGCCAGGCTCTATGATATTGATAATATATCATTCTGCAATTTAGGGACCAACATTTGAAAGACATTGGCTTTTTCTTAAGTTAATAACATATTAGTTTTCACTGGACCCACATCTGATATAAAAATTAACTTAATGGCATGTATTCCATCCAACTAAATTCAACCAATATCTAAATCAGCGCTTATTATGGATCTATGATCATAATATGAGGGTGCAATTAGAATAAGGTAGGATTTGTTTGTCATGACTGTTAATTATCAAAGTAGGAAATGTTTAAAAAAAGGCAAAGTTGCCCCTTTCACCAAAACACTTCCCCACTGAGATGCTATGTGTAACGTTATAAATTTAAAAAAACATAATTAATTAATTATCTCGTATGTTGCTGATAATATTTTCAAGCATATTACAAACATGATGCTTATAGTAGTAGTGCTTGATGCTGAACTTCATCGAGATTTGTTTTTTATCACCATCATTCATGAAGTAATGATTTTTATGTCATGAAAGTCTACTGTATTTGATCACAAAGCTGATGTGTTGTTTTTTCTGTTCTGGCTATGATTGAGAAGTTATTGTCATTTTGCTTTTTAGGTTTAATGTATGTGATCGAAACACAGAAAGTTCTCGACCTGAAGGTGAACCTGATGGCCTCCTATGTCATCATTCCACAGACCGGCTTTTACAATGGCACTCAGAACATCCTGCTGTTGGATCTTGGGCATTTCAAGGTCAGATTGTGCACAGCTCGACACTGGGAGAAAATCTGACCCACAAAAAACTGTGTAAAATCCTAAACTGCTCCTACTTTTGACAAATAAATGATAATTGTGTTTTCCCTGAAGATACGCTTAAAAAAAACAACAAGAGAATGAGCCTTTTGAGTTGTTTTCCAAAGACTTAATTTGAAGCCTTTAGAGTTACAAAATTTTTAGTTTGTAAAAACATTATTTTGTTGTCTTTTCAGATGTCTAGTCAAAGCAAGAAGCATCTGCCTCAGCTGTCAGCATACTCCAGCAACATTGAAGACATCATGTCCAGAGCGTACGACAGCTTTGACGTACAGCTTAGCAGCCTGCAGTTCCTTTATAGCAAACCAGGTACACACACGAAAGCAAAGGTTCTTTAGTGTCAGAGGTCACACATGAGTTGAGAGTTTATTCAAGCTACCGTTTCAAAGTCAGGAAGCTCAAACTTTTTAGATATTGTTGATACGTTTTACAGTATAACACAATTTATACAGAGAAAAACTGTTGAGAAAATGCCTTTGAGTCAGTGGTTAACTCTTGTAGCCCTGTTGGCTGTACTTCGTCTTAGACAATAAAATAGTACTTACACATCAGAAGATGTTGTCTCAAAACTATGAAGATGTTTGGTGTTAAGGGAAGGATCATAAATATGTATTGCTCCAACAAAAATATTTTTATGTGTATATTTCTGTGTGTGTGTGGAATAAAAAGAAACTTAAATATTTTCTGTGTGTGATAGATGGCGACTGGAAAATGGCCCGTAAGCAGAAGCAGTCCCCGCTCCACATCCTAGAGCCAGTGGATCTAAAAGTAGTTTTCAGCCGGGCGATGGTCGTTAAAGACTCCCGCATGGCAAAGTAAGTTTGTAGTTTTTTCAATACATCCAGGTATTTTGTTTCCAATGTTGTAAGGATTAAAGATGCTGGGAAAACTAATGTTAAAGGCCAATGCGTTTGTGTGTGTATCTTTGTGTTTGCACATGTGTTCCAGGTATAAAATATCTGGAGAGCTTCCTCTGCTGTCTCTTCGTATTTCTGATGATAAACTTCGAAGTGTTCTGGAGCTGGTAGAAAGTATCCCACTGCCTGAGAGCAGACCTGCTGCACATGGCACTGCTCCATCCTCCACTCCCAAGGTAAGAACAGCAGGATGGTCTCTAGATGGTCCAGAATGTGGTCCCTGTCACCATTTTGTGTGGATCAGATAAATTACCTAGAAAAAATAACAAAAAATAGTTTGGGGCAAAATCCAGGAAGAAAAGGAAATTGTTTCTGCTGTTTCTTCAATAGTTTACTGCAGTCCTCATACCTTTTAAATAAATAAATTATTGTTGTTGTTGTTCTTAGAAATCAGAAATGAGAGAATAGAGAAATAAAATAAGATGAATATCAATTGGTGAATACATTGTACTTTCATAAGTTTTTTTTCTGGTGTGGCTCATGTGTTGGTGTTCTTTCCTCCTCAGCCAAAGTCATTCACCCCACAGCTCACTCCCAGAAGACCTCTGAACTTAACTGATCAGCGCTCCTCTCTCATGTTCGAGTCATGTGAGACCATCAGCATCACCTCATTAGGTAAGACAAGCTGCACATTCTGTAGCCTTGTCCTCCTCACTCTGCACCACTCTTGCAGCCACACATACATAATCATCACGCTAAATACCTTGTAACACCATACGCTGTATGTGTACTTACAGTATAACAGATGGGTCATTGTGTGTGTGTGTGTTTTTATTTTTGTCACCCCTCAGGGTCAGAGGAGGATTTGTTCTACGATGCTCCTAGCTCTCCCATCGGTGATCGAACCTTCTTCTCAGATAATCCCATGCCACTGCGCTACGGAGACTTAAACAAAAGAAAAAGTCTGGTCAAAGAAGACCTTCAGAAGAACATGACTGACTTCATCATGACGTTTGAAATCAGTGAGGTACAGAGAGGTCTTGTTGAACTAGATGACAAACACAGTCTGTGATATCTGTGATGACGTTTTAATTCTCTCAATGTCTTTCCCATTACTCTAATCTATTTTTCTTTTCTCCCTCTACTTTCTCTTCCTCTGTGTCCTCTTTGTTCATCTAGTTTTCTGTTCAGTTGTGTCGTCTGTCTGGGGATCAGGAGGTCACAGTGCTCCACTTGGACATAGAGGGTCTGGGCACTGAACTGAAACTACGCACCTTTGACATGACATCTAACACCTACCTACGAGAGATCTGCCTCAAGTGCCCTGAATACATGGGTCAGTAGATGCTTGTAGGACTGTGTGTCACCTCAGTTAAGGAGACGTTCTTCATAACTCAAATGTTGGCTAATATTTGGTGATTACAAATATTCTAATAAGCATTTAGGTGAGTCTTGGCTGCAGTTTTTATTTGCCATGTTTTATTTGTTTCTTCCTCCTGTAGATTCTGAAGAGAGGCAGGTTCAGCTGATCACCACTCTAGACAACACAGAAGTTGACCTGCTCACCCTGGAGTATATTAAAGTACATGTGATACCATACATTAAAATGTATTCAGTTCCATCTGTTTACAGTAGTTCCACAAATTGTCAGTATCCTGAATGATTATTTTCCAAATGGTGGTAAATGGCTTTCTCATCAAGGATTTTATGTCTTTTCTAGGCTGATAAGAATGGCCCTGAGTTCAAGTCTCAACACAGCAATACAGAGCAGCTCATCAAGGTGATGGAAATGTTAATTAACCAGTAATTAAAATGTAGATGTAAAAAAAAAAAGCAAAGATGCCATTTTATTTTTCTTCTCCACTAATATTAAACATTTTGATATTCCCCATCAGGTGACCTTTTCATCCCTGGATGTCCATCTCCATACAGAGGCTCTACTCAACACCATGAACTTCCTCAACAACCTCCTTCCTCCATCCACTAAGAAGGAAGGGGGGCAGGAGGAACTCCCTACCATCCCTGAGGAGGACGAGCCAGAGGCTGAGAGGGAGGATGAGAAGAAGGAAGAAACTACTGTAACCAGGAAAAAAAGTAACTGATCATAATAAACCCTTTAATAAACCCCAGAGTTTCATTAAATTTCGCACTCCAAAGGGCTCATTCTTCTGTGGTCACCTTCACTATATGTATTTGATTACTCATCTTTTCTTTCTCGTCACCTTTTTTTCCCAGGTTCAAAGACTTCAAAGTTTGCAGATGTGGTGAATCTGCATATCAGAGCTGATCTCCGCTGTCTGAAGGTTTTCATTCGAGGACAGAAAGCCAGGATCTCTGAGATTAGTATTGAAGGTATGGGAGTGTTGTGACATCTCCTGCTCCACGACCCAGATGATATTAAATTCAGTCCCTCTCCATTGCATTTTTGTGGATATTGCTTCTGCTGTCACTGGTTCATCATCATGTTGCATGTCCACCGTGTCCTATGGGTGCCTCCCGCAATAAGCCTGTTTCCACCTAAAGTTCTTTATTTACAGTTGTCTTGTGATGCAACCTTTCTGATTTGCTCCCTCATACACTTAAGTGGAAAATGCAAAGAAATGCTTTCTCACTGTCTCACTTTCTCAACCATCCAGGTCTGGTTTCTGAGGTTTTGATGAGGAAAAAGGAGACGGAGGTTTTGGCCAACCTGAAGAGCATTGTGATACTAGACTGTGACAAAGATGCATTTTACAAGAAGGTACAATCAGAAAGGGGCCTTCCTACAAAAAATACTCTATGCTAATATAGCTTATAACAATGCACTTAATGTACTTTTAACTTGTCTCTTTGTTCTGTAATAATCATATTTTATGTATTTAAGTCTATATTTATATTTTGCCTCTTCCTGTTTTTTTAACTGCTTGTGACAATGACAATGACAATAGTAGGTGACTGATGATCCTGATTTTTGTTTCCCATTTATATCTCTGCTCATTTTAATTCTGCTGTCTTGTCTCTCATTTATTTCTTAGGCTGTGTCTATAGCGGATAAGGAAGTGTTTGCCTTCCACATGGTAAACTATACA
The DNA here is from genome assembly GCA_003416845.1 of Oplegnathus fasciatus. Classification (NCBI taxonomy): domain Eukaryota; kingdom Metazoa; phylum Chordata; class Actinopteri; order Centrarchiformes; family Oplegnathidae; genus Oplegnathus; species Oplegnathus fasciatus. The sequence continues at coordinate 795,507 of NTHP01000106.1, forward strand.
GATGCAACAGAAGGAGACGCCTATCTGGACATGTCTAAAGTTGACACCTCTGTCACGCTGACTGTGGGATGCATCCAGGTCATCTTCCTCAACAAGTTTGTCTCCTCCATACTGGTAAGAATCACACATCCCTGTCACAATGCAAGACCTTTAACTGTTGGTCTTGTCCCATTCAGTTCACTTGTGAGGGATAATGATCGTAGAGCCCCACATACACATTTAGTCTTATTAGGCAGGATTAGCATTTTATTCCACTTCTTTTAATGATAAAAGTGCTATAAAACAAAATGTAATATGAAGTACTCACTAACTCACTGAAAACATTTTCCTTATTCTCATTTTTTTCTGCATTACAACCCCAACTCATATTAATTTCTCTCCTACACTCTTGTTTTCCATTCTTTCTTCTTCCCAGGCATTCATCAATAATTTCCAGGAGGCTAAAGAGGCCCTGGCTGAGGTGACGGTCCAGGCTGCAGAAAAGGCAGCGTCAGGCGTGAAGGAGCTGGCAGAGCGGAGCACTCGGATCGCTCTGAATGTCGACTTCAATGCACCCGTCATCTTCCTGCCTCAGTCCTCCTCTTCCTCCAATGTTATTGTAGCTGACCTTGGTCTGCTGTCTGTCAAGAACCGTTTTGCCAAGCAGCCCTTCAAAAGTGATGCTAAGATCCCACCTGTTGTGGATATAATGACTGTGAGACTGACTGACCTCAAGATGTACAGGTCAGAGACCAGCCATCTTTAGTAATTATGATTAAATGTTTACTTGCTGATTAGTAAAAAAAAAAAACAGTGATTCATTTAGAATTACAATAATCGCATATTCTCTCAATAACTCTCATTACTTGTGTGTTGTTTCTGCTTCCAGGACCACATACATAAATGAAGGTTTTCAGGGAGAGACCCAGCTGCTGAAGCCAGTCAGCCTGGACTTAGAAATCCAGAGAAATCTTTCATCCAACTGGTACCACAGCATACCTGACATAGAGATCACTGCTCATCTTAAGCCCATGAGTGTAAGTAGTGCTGTATGGTAGCATGAGAAGGAGTGACTGATTTACTGCAAATGTAGTGGTTTTTATAGACTACGTGTGACTATGTGTCATTCCATCTTTTTTTCGTTTTGTTTGAAGTTTGTTAAATGACTCCTTGTTAAATGACAGGCTTACATATTAGTTTTTAGTGACTATATTTTGTGCTTCCGTCTGTCTCTCTGTGTCTTTTTGTCTCTTCTGATATCTGATCACAATATTAGGTAGAAGCTTATGGTGAATATCTAAATCAAAAACCATTTTCCCAAGTATAGTATTGTCAAATCCTGCATCTGCTCCAAACAGCTGATCCTCAGCCAGGATGACATGACAGTGGTCCTGAGGACTCTGAGTGAGAACCTGTCAGAGAAGTCTGATGCTGTTCCACCTCCAGCTCTTCCGCCGACCACTGACCACTCCTCTGACTCTGTATCTAACAAAGAGTCCCAGGGCTCTGGAACCACTGGACCAGCCAGCAGTAAGGAGTTGTGGTTATGTTTGTTGTGTTCTTGTGTGTATAGTGGTTCTAAATTATACATAAGACATAAGCCCACAAAATGAAAATGGACCATTTTAGCTCAGAGTTTGACAAGTTAAGGTGAGGCATCTCCAGGGTTTCCAGGGCCATGAAAATCCTCGAAAGCTTATGAAATCTGAAAATATGTTTTCTTCAAATGGGAATATTTAAAAGCGTCGTTACCAAAAAACTGTTCAAACATGTCGTTTGTGCTGTGACAACTTTGTAGGTAACACAGTAGTGACATCTGCTGTCGTGGAGACCCAGAAAAACAGCAAGCTGAAGAGCACACTCAAGTTAGACTTCAAGTTCGACTCAATGACGCTGGTCTTGTATAGCCCTAATGGGAATGAGGTAATGCATACACGCACACGCTGTAAGCCAGGCACAAGTGGTGTGTGAACATATGAAATGAGGCTTGTCGTCTTCATTTTACAAGACTTGCTTACAGTAGCTAACGCAGTCTAACAGTGTATATATCATGATCCAGATACAGCTGTTGGATTCACATGATGAGCAGCTGAAGCTGGCAGAGTTTACTCTGGGCACCATCTCCACCTCCCTCCACATGTTCTCCGACAGCTCCATGAAGGCCTCTGTTCGACTGGCTGACTGCCTTCTAGATGACAAGAGACCCAGAATCAAGATGGTCACCCCGAGGTACAAGCAATACACACACTCACAAACACACACATCTCATGACCTTACTGACTGGCAGATGTAGAAAGCTGGTGGAAATGCTAAGAAAATATCATGTAGCGCAAATTACATTTACCATTTTGTTTCTCTGTTTCTCTACTGGAGATAATATTGTAATCACTGCTCATTCTCTCACTTTGTCCTCTCCTCCACATCCCTCTTATTGATGTCTTTAACCACCTTAACCTACGTCTTCTCCAGGATGATGGCATTGCGTCCTGGTGCAGAACAGAACATGATGGTGGAGGTGAACTATCGTCAGGGCCGTGATGGCACCACTTTGGACACAGTGGTGCAGGATGTGTACCTGTGTGCCAGCATGGAGTTCCTGCTCACGGTGGCGGATATCTTTCTCAAGGCCACCCAGCAGGGTTTCACTCAAGTGCCACAACCCAAGACCAGTACTGGAGCGGGAGATAAAAAGAACATTAACTCCTCTGTCACATCTAAAGAGTCCAGTGAGTTAACCATATCAATTTTAATTTAGGTAGCTGACAATATAGCTGACACAGCCAAGTGGAGAGCATATGGAAGAAATTATGTCTTTGTTTTTCTTTTGGGTCTTTTTTGTGTCTAAGATAACATAATGGGCCATATACTGTGTGTTATAACTGTAACAAATGTGAGTAGAGTTAAAGAAGAATTAAATTAATCTGACATAATTTGTACCTTGTTGCCTCATGGCCTAAACTGGTGTTTTCCTCTGATACTCTCTGACGGTCTCAGCAGCAGCCTCAGCCGTGGTGTCGAAGACAGAGATGAATGTTCTCGTCCGTAACCCGGAGATTGTGTTTGTGGCTGACCTGACGCGTGCTGACGCCCCGGCTCTGGTCATGACCACACAGTGTGAACTACTGATGAAAAGTGGTGCAGAAGGATCACAGATGACTGCTGCTATCAAGGACCTCAAGGTTTGTATTGTCATTTTAATGTAACCCTGAAAACGGCGAGTATTGAAAGAATTAAAAAGTGCTAAAAAGTTGCATGTTACAACAACCAATGTAAAAAAGTTTGTTTTGATTATATTGTTATTGTAGGTTGTGGCGTGTCCCTTCTTGAGAGAGAAGAGGAGAAACAATGTGACCACAGTGCTGCAGCCGTGTCAGGTGTTCTTCCAGAGCAGTCAGTCCCCAACCTCCCCTCAGGCTATGGAGGTCTCCATCAATGCTCTCACACTGAAGGTAGTTGTTTTATTATTATTACATGGTCTGAGTACAGGAATTAAATCAATTAAATGCATTTTCTTCAAATACAAATGTTAAAAAGTTTTTCCAAGGTTTAAGTTGTTCCATCTAGACATGGATGATAATTAATTCCTCGTTAGCAAATTAATAGCTTTTTTTTTTTTTACATTTTGAACTGACTGTTGTGTAAGTGATCCCATCCGTCTCATAAATTTGTCTCATTTTTAATGAACTGCAATGAACAGCTTGGCAACTGGGCTTAGGCACCGAACTCTGTAATTTTAAGGGCACCGACCGAATTACGTCGGTACTACCCATTCACATTAAATCAATCGGCGCCAAATTTTGTTACCTGAGAGCGCATCTGGGTGAGAGAGTAAAGTATACGTGAAAGAAAGAGAGAGAGAGTGAGACCATGTGACGTCAGCCCTGGTGACCATGTAGTGCTGCCGGAGCGCACNNGGAATGATGCTCCGGCACTTTTTTCTGTCCAAGTGAGGAAACAGAATATTCGCAGTTTGCATAATTCGGTTGAAATTCATAAACATTTTTAAGCACTTGAAGATCCAATCATCACTACAGCGTATCTCGTGCAAGAGAGCCAATAAAAACAAATGGAATGGTCAAAGTTGTCATATTGACATTTAAGGTGTGTTGATTGATTCACGACGTCAACTCATGCATTGAGTAACATGCAAGAAAACACACCTTAAAGCTGCCGATGTAGCCTTTGAGCGGCACAGTAAATTTAATTCTTTTTTCTTCAGTCTATCACTACCTAACGCTAACTAGTGTGGTCAGTTATAGTTGACTAATGTATGTAAACTCGCCACCGTAGGAACAGTGGTAACATAACCTTCGAAATGAGCCACAACTTAACCATGCACGTATGCACGTATGCACGTATGCGTGTATGCGTGTATGCGTGTATGCGTCATAGCTGCGCTCCGGTACTTAAACAAACAGCACTACACCTCTGCTGGTGACAGACTGTGATGGGCTGGAGGTTGTAGGGATGGTTTTGGGAGGGGAGAGGGAGGTAGAGAGGGGTTTTATTTTTTGTGGTGTGTAAAATGTTCTAAATAAATAACAAAATGTTGAAATTGAGAAGTTTGGACTTATTTTTTACAACTGAAATTACATTTTTTGTTATTACAGAGAGAATAAAGTACTGTTGGGTACCGGTACCGGTATTGGTTCAAATGTGAACGGTACCCAACCCTATAGGCAACACATATCATCTAGCTCATATAGGTTTGTATAAGCTTCCATTGATGGAAATCATGGCATCAAGTGAAAGCAAATGTTGAGGCAAAGATAGTTCAATACTTGTGTGATCAGACATTGAAATTTAGCCGTGAACTATGAAATTGATGAAACAGTTTTATGTCTCTCTGCCCAGGTATCTCCAATCATCATCAACACAGTGATCACCATCCAGTCGGCACTGACTCCCACAGCGGAGACCCCCGAGGAGCTGGATAGTCCTGTTCCTGTGGACCTGTGGGAGAAACAGGGCTGGAAGCATTTAAAACTCTGGTTCCTAGAAGAGGAGGGGGATGAGGACACAGCGTCACTGGCCCCACTGATACCACAGGGAGAGTCATTACGGGTATTTAGCATTGTGATTCAAGTGATAATACTGTATGGTTGATTGCATGCTATAATACAGTCAGTCATTTTTATATCACAAACCCTTGAATTATTTTGAAGTGGCATTTTATTTCATATGTACAATAAAAGGTATTCCAGTTTGATGCATACGAATAGGTTGCATCATTTCATTGGCTATCCATCCCTACAGGTGACCATCAAATCGATCTGTCTGACTCTGGAGGCTGGAGTGGGACACCGCACTATCCCCATGCTTCTGGCCAAGTCCTCCTTCCATGGAGATGTCACAAACTGGTCCACACTCATTAACTTACATAGCGAGCTCAACATGGAGGTAACACACAAGCACTACATTTATTTCCTGACCTTGATCCTAAAAGCTTTTCCTCATTCTAAAATTAACCTTTCACTGTAAAATAGCCCCAGAACAATGTTTGACTTTGCAGTTGCTTTCTGTGTTTTTGATATTGTTTGGTCCATTCAAATAAAAGGAATTCACATTAAGATCTTTAAGATTATATATTTTTATACTTTACATAGACCTATTGATGGTAATCTACCACAATATTTCAAACATATTTTTATGGCTTTTTATGGCCAGAACTCATGTGGCTGTAAAGGATACTGTAGTTTTCTTATGTTTTGTATTGTTTTACCTTTAGGTTCACTATTTCAATGAGGTGATGGGAGTGTGGGAACCACTACTGGAGCCCTTAGAAGATGAGACAAGAGACGGTTTCAGACCATGGAGATTGGAATTGAAGGTACTGCTATACGTGAACACATACACACATATATGTATACTCACACATACACACACACATACAAACAATGTTTCTAACCTTTTACCATTCTATAACCAGATGAAGAAGAAGCCAGTGAAGTACACAGGTTTGTCAGATGAAGTGGATTACAATGTCCCAGACTATAAGACGGTCATCGTCATCAGCAGTAAAGACCAGCTCAACATCACCCTCTCCAAATGTGGACTGGCCATGCTGAGTAACCTGGGCACGGTAAGAGAAGGGCTGTAATTATATTAACAGGCAGTCTAAGGGTGGGCGGTCATCTATTATGTCCATGTTTCTTGCCTTTCCCCAGGCATTTGCAGAGGCTACCAAACAGACAGCTGACAGCTTCCAGAAGGATGAAGCTCCGTTTGTAGTGAAAAACCGCCTGGGCCTGCCAGTGTCCGTCCGCCACAGTGAGATGTTTTGTCCCATCGGCCAGCAGAGCACCAACCGCACTGTGCAGCTGCAGGACGGGCAAACCCTCGGGATGGACTATTCAACCACAACAGACTCCGACCAGTTCTCAGCCATGATCTCCTTGAGTGGAAAGGACTACTACATACAGCCTAGTAAGTTAACCTGTATACACAACTATACTATATATGCACATGCAAAAGTCTATCATTAGTTGTTGCAATATCACCAACTACACATTACTGCCAGCACTGTTTAGTTACATACATACAGTATACTCAGTTTGTGTGTTTATCCCTCTCAAATCAGTATGCCTTTAGATCAACACTGATGCAAACAATGTTAGAACTGGGCAGTCAACTTGACTTTATAATAAAGTTAAAGCACAAAATGTTAACAATAAAAAATGTCATTTTTAAATGATGATGACCTAATTGATGTTGTCTATTTTATACTTGAAAAACTGGTGATTATCTTCTCTGATGTGTGTCGTCATCCATGCCCTCTCCCTCTATGCTATTTGTAATCATCAAATTATCTAATATAAGAAAAATGTCAAAAAACAAAATGCTTAAAGTCAACTGCATATGCTCTTATTTCCTCTGCCCTCTCCAGCTCCGATGGGCCACACCTCAGCCAGTGTGATCCCCCTGATCAAGGTGGGCAGGGGAATGTACAGTGTAATGCACAAAGACTCAGGAGTCACTCGTTTCCTGGTCTGTCAGATTTACTCTGTGGAGGGCAGCAAGTACATCAAGATCCGCTCTCCTTTCCAGGTACTTCACTGATTATCTTATGCATGTATACTCATTTTTATACTTATCTGTAAAATATATTTTATGGTGTGTCGTAATAATATAAATTACACTGTCCCTTCAAGATACATTGATCCCCTACTGGATCTCTTGTTAATTTCATCCTTTAAGTTAATTAAATATTTATTAGTGTCAATTAGCCAGGCAGTTCCTATAAAAGGCTGCAATTACTGTATATCAAGACATGCGGTTCCTACCAGATTACACCAAAAAATGTAAATCTTTACGCAATAAATTATGATAAACAGCAGTCCCAAGAAGTTGTTCGTAATGCATTGAAATAGGATTACAGATCAAATGAAATACAAGAAAACAATCTTAATCTCTTAATTGTTTTCTCTCCTTTCATGCAGATCATCAATCATTTCTCAATCCCATTCAAAGTTTTTGAAGGATCAACATGTCTGGGTACAGCTCTCCCTACTGAAGAGTTCTGTGTGCCTCTGGACTCGTATAGGTGAGAGCAAACACATACACAAGTCTGCACATCTGCACTCACATCTTCATGCAGTCTCTTTTTTGTCTTCTTTTCTCTGTCTCTCTTAATCGCACTCTCTGTTTGCTGTCTTGTGCACACACAAACACAGTACGCACCTCTTCACCCATATCTATCCTCTGCTGCCCCCCTCAGGTCTGAGCTGAACCTTCAGCCGATAACGGAGGACGATGCTGACAATCAGGGTGAGCAGTTTGAGTGCTCAGAGGGTTTCAGTTACGAAGACGTCAGCAATCAGCAGCCTGAAAAACGCCTCCAGCAGACGTGCCGTCGCAGTGGAGATCAGGGTGGTGTGCTGATAGTCAACATGGTGCCAGTAAAAGATGCTGTGACATTCAAACACACTGGAGGTGTTGGGGAGAACTTTGACGTACCCTTCGTGCTTCACCTGTGGCCTTCCGTCCTGCTGCGCAACCTGCTGCCTTACCCCATCTCCTACAAACTAAAGGTAGGATGTGTCTGGTAATCACTACTCAGGTGCACCATTGTAGATTGTAAAGGAGCATATGGGTGGGTTTGCATACTTTATGGCAGTACATTGCCATATTCCACACTGTACAGTCAATGTTTTTTTTAAAATTAATGCCAGTATAGTATAGAAGTCTAATTGAAGAGACTACTATACTTAAGCATAGGTATTCCATCACAATGGATATTTAATGTAGTAATGCGTTTACAATAGGGACCTTTTTTGCTTAAGAACTTTGTTAGGACATTAGAGACAATTTTTTATGAAAAAAATAATTTTAATTTTTGATTTTATTAGATTATAAAAAATGTCATAATATTAAAAACAGTGTAAAAATATGCTTTTTACAGAATTTTATCAGAATTAATACTGTGCTTTTATGGCAAGCCAATGATTTTGCTAAAAGCTGATACTCCAGATTCACTGCTGTACTCAATGTCCCTCTCTGCCTGCTGCTCAACAGGACAGTGGAGCCTCTGCCCCTGAGGCCACTCTGAACCCAGGACACTCTGCCCAGCTTCACACTGCAGTCATCAACCAATCAAGTCTCGATTTCTGCCTACTGAATTACTTGGCTCAGGACTGGTCTTCTGAGTACAGGTTTGACTTCAATTTCATTTACTGTTGATCTTTTACTTTCCCCTCATTATCGTGTCCTTGTTTTCTACATATTGTGAGCATATTAATCACAACTAAAAGTAAATCTGTTTATAGGGGGGCCATATTTCCCAGATAGTATGTTTATAAGCCTACAACACAGAGAGAAATGTATATTAATCATTATCCTCATTATATAAAGGGGAAATATAAATTCACTTGCCTTCTGCAACAACATGTCTCATTGTAATAAACAAATTATCTTGTCACACAGTCTCCAGAGTGACCAGGAAGAGATCACCTTCATAGTGTTCCAGAGTCTACGAGAGGATGACGAAGACGATGGTGAAGGGGCGGAGAGGAAGAGGGCTGAGTTGGATATAGCAGTGCATGTTAAATATGACCTGGGACAAACAGTGGTTGCTATCCACTCACCATATTGGATGGTGAACAAGACAGGCAGGTTGTTGCAGTACAAGGCTGACGATATCCACCGTAAACACCCCCTGGACTATGACATGCCCCTGCTCTTCTCCTTCAAGCCCCGTTACTTCCTGAAAAACAATAAGGTAAGAGGGTTTTAAAGTTGATTAAAAGAAAAGAGTTTATTTGATATTTTCTCGCATTTTCTCGCATAGTAGGGCACTAGCATTCTTGCTATTTGAAATATTTCTTTTTTTTTTACAAGGACCAAAAAAAGAACTACAACAACCTGTATTATGCAGCTTTAAGAGCTGATACCAGACAAACATATGGTGACTTGAGAGCTTAAGTCTACAAACGTTCTCATAGTTGATTAGTCACCTGCTAAAATCATTTTATTTATTTATTTATTTATTGCCTTTAAAAGTGTCTTCAAATCACAAGTTAGAATTGGGAAATGATGATCCATATCCATAACCTCTTGCTGTCATTTCTTTGTGTATTGTAATGTGATTTAACTCTTCTCACCCCTCAGGTCCGTCTTATGATCTCAGACAGTGAACTCTCTGATGATTTCTCCCTGGACACAGTTGGTAGCCATGGAGATGTCAAATGTAAAGGCCGATACAAAGATTACCTGGTAAGATTTTGCCACAGAGGCTGATATTCAGACAGAAATTCATTCAGATTTACTGTCACATAAGCTCTATTTAAAGAGCCAGATGTATTGGATGTAATTAAATGACTTTTGTATGTAACGAAGGCACATTTTGTTGTTGAGTAAAATCATCATCTTGTATTTGTGTCTGTCTGACCTCAGGTTGGTGTGAAGATTGATGCGAGCAGTTTCAGTCTGACCCGCATCGTGAGCTTTGTGCCGTTTTACATGCTGGTCAACAGAACCAAGCACAGCGTCTTCATATGTGAAGAGGGGCAGGACAACTGGACCGAGGCTCAGCCAGAACAGGTCAGAGCCAAACCAATTCTTGTTTGCATCTGTGTTTCCTTGCACATGCATTTTTTGGAATACTGTTGTTTAACAGCCAATTATATTGCACTTAAATGCTGTATACGCCAACAAATGAATACGCCGCAGTAGATTTACTTTACAATTGGACATGTCATATAGTTTTGACTCTCAGTAATGTCGAGTACAATTACATTGTTTGTATTATTAATTCTTCAAATCTTAAACATTTTAATTCCTTTTGTCTTTTAAATTAAGATTTTACTGATTGTAGATGTACAGGATTTTGAAGATACTGGGTATTCACAGTTTTAACTGGAAATAATCTGAAATTGTTTAGATGTGATAAATCAAAGTAATGTCTGATTGTTATGTTGCCAGGATTTGACAGAATAAATGTTTGGTTGCAAAGTATCCTTTTTGGGGGTTGGGTTTTTCAAGTACTGAATGATTTATTGCACAACATTTTACCGTACAGTGTTATTGAAGGTTTTGTTTTATTCCACATTTAGTCAGCCATTCCCTTCTGGCCTGAGAACGACACCAAGCGGCTAAAGATCAAAGTAGAAGGTTGTTTATTGCCTCCTCGGACTATTGACTTCACACGACCAGAAAACTGCCTTTTGCTTCATCTGGACAACTCTGTAAGTAGACACACACACACACACACACACACACACAAAGATGAGTGTTGTCCCTTCATGTGAAGTAATTTATTATAAGACTTACTGTCTAAAGACGTTGTTTCCATCTGTGATAGTTGATGTTCAGGTATGTCTAATCTTGATCAAATGTACTCAAATTTGTTTCCAGAGTATTTAACCCATAAACTATATTCCAATATGTAGACTGTTATTTGTATCCTTTCTGCAGGTGGGTGGGATCATTGTCGATGTGAACCTGTCAGAGCACTCGGCCACGATCCGATTCTCTGAGTACCACGACGGCGCGGCCCCCTTCCTCATTATCAACCACACAAAAGACCAGACTCTGCAGTTCCACCAGAGGTGAGAGAACAGAAGGAGGACAGTTAGAAGGAAATGACTAGACAATTTTAAACCACTTTTGTGTCTGCACTAAGTACTTAGGAATATAAATTCACTTCTAAGTATTTGCTAAGGATGGAATGGCATCACATACTTCATTTTAGCAAAGCTAAATCTAAGACTTAAACAAACCGTTTGTAGGAAATTCAGTTTGCTTAGAACCTGTGAAAAACATTCCTTGCATAACATTTCTTCCTGCTTTATTTCATAATATTACAGTGCGTCTTTGGTTTAAGTGTTGTCTGTGAATGTGCTTTCAAAGTGCTCCAAGTTTCATTTGAATTATGTTGTGGATGTGCCACACTCGCCTTAAGATGAAGATGTTCACAATCAAGTGTAAACAGAAACTCTCTCAAAAATCAAAGTAGGATGTTTTGCCAGTTGTGCCATACATATTCGTTCATTTTAGGCTTTCTGCTTATTTCTATCTCAGCTTTTTTCTCTCTCTGAAGTTTTTTCATGTTACTCACTCACTCAAACAGCAGGTTTTAATTGTACCAACAAAGTAAGATTTCTTCACACATTTCATTGATATGTATTTTGCATATTTGGTGAATGACAATACTCTTTTCTCTTGTTTCAGCAGCCTTGAACAGTTTAGTTAATGATAACTAACAGTGTTTGTTTTTGCTGATAGCGATTTATGTTTGTGTGTTGTGGGTCATGCAGCGCCCGGAAAGACTCCACGTGGGTGGCTGACGAGCTGCTCGACCTCTCCTTCTCAATGGAGGAGGACAGGTAGAAAAATAATGAAAGGGGAAACTCTTCTGACACACTCTGAACTTTTTTTTAATAATGAAATAAGGAGGGGAAAATAAGGACAAATGAGAAAAAAAGGGGAAAAGGCTGCATTAAGTTGTGTATAGCTGTCACTCTTTATGTAGGTGACAAATGATTTATACATTTTGACAAAAGAAAACAGAGAAGTTGAGCTGCCAGATTTCTTCTACAGAGGAAAATCTGCCCTCACCATGTGTGTAGGTGCACAGCTATGCAGCAGGCTAAACACACCTCCAATAAAGGTGGAAGACAGGAGTTGGCCTTTGAGGTTTTTTACTGGAAGCAATTATGAAACTGTGAAAACAGTATTGGACAACAAATTCAATGATAGTGATTACAAATCAACAAAATATGATATACCATAAAGCTGACCAAAGACCAACAGTGTTGTAAAAATTGAGTACAGTAACAAGAAAACTGGTTTCACAAAAGTAGCTCAACTGTCAATTTAATTACATTGTCACAAGACACAACATTAATCCCCATAGGATGTACAGAACAGTTATAAATCTAGTAAACATACACATAGAGACCACAAGAGTACAAGTAAAAAGCCTCAGACAGGGGTAGTATAACAGTTAGCCTATGCAAAATGAAGGAAGGAGCCGAGGATGACACCAAGTGGAAGAATGAAGTATAGCATGAAAACCCTTAAATATCCAAATACTGTTTAACAATTTACGAGGCAGGCAAGAGGGCAGAAACACACAAATGATGCAGCACGTGAATATGAAGTGGTGTAACATTAAAAGGCTAACGTCGCAGTCACTTCAATGTGACAGCACGCTTGAGTGCATAGTGTGGTCAGATCAGGAGTGCAGGTAAAGATAAGTAGAAGAAGACTGCTTCCGCTCTGATTCTGGTTTGTCTGTGTAATCTGCTCCTTACCAATCAGAGTATACTGTACAGGCCTTGTCAGAAATTATATCATATGACATTATTTTGTTCTATCATGAACTGCTTATACAATACTTATACTGTATGTTTCAATACTTAAAACCATGACATCCACTATTTCCTAAATTATTTATTTATAAAGGCCCTATTGTATTACCCACCAATCTTTTTTTATTGATCTGCTGGAAATTTACACTGATCTAAAATGTTTAAGGACTGCTAGGGTAGAGTAAAAGGAGCAGGTTAGACATCTAAACCCATTTACGTATTGATTACTATGTTCCTTTGATCTCTTCAAGTGTTAAATCATCTTTACTTGTAGAAATACTAGTTTGGAATGCTGCTGACTGGATGGGATTCTGCCAGTGGAATCACACCTCCTGCTTCTTCCAGTAGTTCTGTTGCGTTGACTAGTATTCTCTTATTTTTCATCTCCATCTGTAGATTATGGCTTATTTTATTTCCTTATGTCTGCTTTGTCTCGTCCAGGAGAGGTATTAGGGACTTTTCAGTGTCTGGCTGTTGTACTGTCATATACTGTCATATTTCTGTCTGTTTATGGGAATTGTTTGTGTATTCTGTCAGACAGGTACTTTGGATTGGATGGTTGTCATGGCGGTAGATTCTTGGTGGCTGGGCTCCGTTATATTGTCCTCTGTTTTACTGTTACCTTGTACCGCCGTCTGTCATTATTTGCTTCCTGTCATCTCAAATCAGTGGAATATTGATTGATTTTCAGTAGTTTTGTTGTATTTAGTAATGTTACTGATATGTACAGTATGTGTGTGTCTGTGTGGGTTTCATGTGTGTGCAGCTCTCAGAAGGAGGCGGAGCAGGAGGAGCTGGAGGCTGGAAAAGCTGTGCACTACACCTGGACTGAACCCACTGGGTCCCGGGAGCTTTGCTGGAAGTGTGGAACTTACAGTGGGAAGCTGAAGAGTGAGGAGGTACTGTGCTATATCTGAGACACAGTAATGTTTGTGGTTGAGGGATCATACAGTAATTATTAGTTTAACAGACATGTTAACTTCTCGCCTTGTCAAAAGTAAAGGTGCTCCTGACTTTGCCTTTCCAACAGATAACAGAAATCAGTCTGATTTTAGCATTAAAGCAATATTAAAGCAAAATCTGTTACCTTACACATAAACCTTATAGACATCACTCTCAGCACTTTTACTTCATGAATCAAGCCCTAAAGTAGTAGTTAGCTTAAGCTTGTGATAGTAGTAAGCTAATTTAGTACATACAGTCCTTAATATCTACCTGAACGGCTCTCTGCTAATATTTATTTTTACTGAGATTTAATTCACTATGTTGTGTGTTATCTTGAGTCTCACTTAAAGTATAGTTTCACGTGTTTTTAGGTGAGGCCAGTATTATAGTGGCAGAGGGTACTATTGCTAAATGCCGAACCGTATATGTTGTGTGATGATGTGTATGTATAGTGAAGAATCTGTAGAAATAGAGTTAGTCTAGTTCATTCATTTTTCTTCCTCGTTTAGGACATTTTGCATTGAATAATATTAAATGTATTAAATGTTTGTTTAAACAGATGCGTTTATCTCCTCTTGCATCTTTAGGACCTGCGTGAGAACATGAACAATGAGGGAAAACTGTTTGTAATCTCCTTTTATGAAGGTAAAGTACAAGGAGCTTGAAATAAAATGCCCAGACCACTTAAATGCCCTCTGCTTTATGCAGTCTTATATTCACTTAAAATGATCATTACAATCTCCAGTTTATTGTCAGCGCATACATGTTGCCATGTACTAAGACGACTGTCAAAAAATACAGTTTACAAAACAAATGACAACAAGGTGGCATATTGATCACAGGATTCGAGTCTAAGCTCGTGTTCATCCCTTATGAATTAAATAATGTATCATTGAATTTCTACCAGCTTTAGGGACACAATGCTGTAACTGATCCTGACGTCTGACCTCCCTGAAGGGGGGAAGGGATAACAAGAATTTTCCTTTGGGGATAAATAAAGTGTTAAATCAGTATGTTTTGGGTTTATTGTTGATCCAAAGGTCTCCAGCGCGTTGTGCTGTTCACTGAGGAGAAACATATCTACAAGCTGCTTTGTGAGAGCGAGAAGGCGCAGCTGGCTGAACAGGAAATCATCTTGTCGCTACAGAACATGGGCGTGTCTCTGATCAACAACAGCAGCAGCCAGGAGGTCTCCTTTATTGGGATCACAAGGTAGATGAACAGCAACACACACATGTGTACACATACAGATGTGTAATAAAAAGCAGGCCCATGCCCACAGGGCACGTGTTCATGTTACGACCATGGCTCACTGCCAGTTCAATAATTAAAATGTGTATGTGTTATGGCATAGACAGTGATGCTGTGTTATTGTGTGTGTTTTGTAAATTACAAGTCAACATACTGTTGACTTAAATCATGCAGTCTGAACATACATAACATTGCAGTAAGATGCATATGTATTTGCATGATGTTTGGTCTCTCCTGGTTAATCCTGCAGCTATAGACCATGTCATGATTTTACACTCTCTTGTTTCTCTTTTCTTGACATAGCTCTGATGTGGTGTGGGAATTAAAGCCTAAGAAGAAGAATCGCTGGAAGACTCTGAGCACTAAAGAAGCTGAGATGCTGGAGAGCAGCTTCAAAGAGTACATTGAATCTGGACCCCTGGACAACGCCATCGTCGACCTGGAAAACAACTTCCAGGTTAGAGACTAAATACTGTATATTCACCTTTCCTGATCTGAACTCGTGACAAGTGATTGATAAAATTTGAAAATGGCACAAATGAAAGCAGTAGTTACCTATGCAGGGTGTATAGTTATAAAATTGATTTTAAAAAGTTACAGCTACAGGTGGTAAATTGATAATGAAAATAGTCATTAGTTGTTGGTCTATTTGTTCAATTATGAGGTGTTTGTAATTGTCTTCCAGGTGTCCTTTACTCCCAATGGCATGGATATGCGGATGCTGCAGCCATGTGATGCTCCTCTCAGGAGGCACTTCCTGCCAGGGGTGAAGGTGGAGTACAGCGTCTCACCACGGCAGAGAGCCTACCGTGTCCAAATCCACCGCATTCAGGTGAAAAGAAGTCAAATATAAACAATATATCTTCCTTTTAGAAGTAAGAATGAAATTACTTCCTCTTTATCCAATATATCCATGTCCATATTATAGTACTACAAGTCATCTTCAGCATTTGTTCAATGCATGTTGAGTCCTTTGTTACTTTTTTGTGTTCAGTATCTTGAAGTATACATCTTTTCTCCTACAGATCCAGAATCAGCTGTCAGGAGCCATCTTCCCTTATGTTTTTTACCCTGTAAAACTGCCAAAATCTATCACCATGGATTCAGGTCTGTTAATCCACCTTATATACATGTTTAATTTAGCGTTATGTGCTGTTTATGTGCAGTGTTTCAGTCTGTAACATGATTTGATTTTTGTTTTTTCTTACAGAACCCAAACCTCTAACTGATATCAGCATTGTTACCAGAACAGCAGGGCACTCTGATATCTCTCGCATCAAGTAATTGTTTTTTTTTTTCTTTGATGGTTTGACTTCTCATACTTGACATACTCATACTGTCACTTCCTCCAGTGCCTTCCTACTGTCTTGCACTGTATTTTTCCTACCTTCAGCAGCAACAAGTTATACTTTGATTCTGATTCTGATCTGCTCCCTACTATCCCATTGCCCTGAAAACCATTCGTATTTGAAATGCTTTCTACTTCAGGTACTTCAAGGTGTTGATTCAAGAGATGGATCTGAAACTCGATCTGGGCTTCCTGTATGCCATCCTGGACCTGTTCACACCTGAGAATGCCAGCATCATGAGCTCAGAACAGGAGGTCAGATACTCACATATCCAAACACACTTAACATACCCCGTGTTTTGTTTAGGACCTGTGATACATTAATATAATCTTTATTGACTTGAAGAGTCAGTGAGATCCATTCTGACTTTTGTGTTTCTGTGCCTGTACATTCATATTCCTGTGTATTTGTGCTTGTCTTATTCCTCTAGGTGGAACTGTTTGAGAAGGACATAGAGTACATAAAGACAGAACTGAACCATGTCTCTGTTGCTGACACCTCTACTATCAGCCTCTATGAGTACTTCCACATTTCCCCCATCAAGGTTTGTATAGTATACAGTATGTGTGTATTTAGGCAATGCTATAAATATGAAATGATGAACAAATATTAAGCAGCAAATTTCTTAATTGAGTCCAACATTGTCTTCTTCATGTCTGCAACAACACAACAAGTGATTTAAAAAAAAGTAAAACAACATATTTACTGTTGAAATGGAAAAGAACATGAAAACAGCATCAGAATCGATTCACAAGACAGAGCTACACACATTTCTGTTGTAAGAAAAACACCAGAAACAGCCATGCTTAGTCATGTGTTTTGTTTTTGCAGCTGCACTTGAGTTTCTCTCTGAGTACGGGAGGAGAAGACGGCCTGAAGGAGAAGAGAGATACTGAACTCATTCCTGTCCAGTCCCTCAACCTGCTGCTGAAGAGTATCGGCGCCACGCTCACTGATGCGCAGGACGTTGTCTTCAAGTACGAACGCATGTGAAATAGACAACACGTAAATCGCGCACAGCAGCGTTCATTTACTTTTGTGTGATGTGTTGTTGGAGGAAAACCTGCTACTTGACTGATTTTGCCATTTTTTTCAGGCTGGCCTTCTTTGAGTTGACCTTCCAGTTTTGTACCACCCAGCAGCTGCAATGGGAGGTCATCAGACATTATTCCAAACAGGTAACACACATGCACACATGCACAATGACAAAGCCATAGTAACTCAGAAACTGCGAAAGTGGATAGTCGAGGATTTTTCATATCATTAATTTACGTGTCCTCAAGGCATTAAGTATAAAAAATTGTGCAGAATGAAACCAAACCCAACCAGGGGCTTGCTACAAGTCAGCTTACCAGTTTCTATATGTGCATATTTCAGGCTATTAAACAGATGTATGTACTGGTGCTGGGCCTGGATGTACTTGGAAATCCTTTTGGACTGATCAGAGGACTGTCGGAGGGAGTGGAAGCCTTCTTCTATGAGCCTTATCAGGTAGGAATGTAATGCAAATACTGATGAATGCTAAAAGACAGTTTAGTGCTCATTATTTAAGGTGAACATGATTGTCTAACTTTGAATATATTTTTTTATTGTGAACAGCTGTTAATTATTATATACGCATATATATTATATGTAACCATTAGGTTTATGTTAACATTTACAGTAGTGTAGACAGTGTCTTTATCTTCGTGTTTAACTGTTATCCGTGGTTTTCCAGGGAGCCATCCAGGGGCCTGAGGAGTTTGTTGAAGGAATGGCTCTTGGGGTGAAGGCTCTGGTGGGAGGAGCTGTAGGTAAGCACGGGGCTCATATAACAACTGTATCTGCAAAAAGGTGTCTGATCCCTTTAGGAGAAACCTGAATTAAATCTCTGTGGTATATAGATGCATAAACACTTACTGTAATTCCCTCTTTTTTGGGGATATTAAAGACTGTTGTAACTATAAAAACTCATATCTACCTTCCAGGGGGTATAGCAGGTGCGGCCTCCAGGATCACAGGTGCCATGGCAAAGGGTGTTGCTGCCATAACGATGGACGAGGAATACCAGCAGAAGAGACGAGAGACTATGAACAAACAGCCCAGTGGCCTGAGAGAGGGGCTGACCAGGGGTGGAAAGGGATTAGTTTCTGTACGTACTCAAACTTACGTTAATTGGCGGAAAATATAGCTTTGTTTTTAGGTGTAAGAATGTATAGTAATGTACTTGGTAATATTGTTATGTTTTCCTTTCAGGGTTTTGTCAGTGGGATCACAGGGATTGTTACCAAACCCATTAAAGGTAGGTTGAATTGGACCCTCATACAGGTAGTAATAACAATTGCCGCCTGCTGATGTATGGCCAAAATAATGGCATACAATAGATATTGGTACTGTAAAAAAAGGAAGAATTCACAGAAGTGTGTCCAACCTCTGTGAATTCGGTCCTGTTTACCAGCTCTGTTTTTTTTCAGATCAGTTTTCATAAATGTGATGATTTTTGATGATGTGTTATTTTGCAGGAGCCCAGAAGGAGGGAGCAGCAGGCTTTTTTAAAGGTGTTGGGAAAGGTCTGGTGGGTGCAGTAGCCAGACCTACAGGAGGCATTATTGACATGGCCAGCAGTACTTTCCAAGGGATCAAGAGGTATGTTCATGTCTGTGTGTATGTATTAGATGTGCTGCAGTGATTATACAGATGGGTGGTGTATATGTTTGAAGGTGTATGCACACTCAATATCTGGCCTCTACACGGTGTTCATTTTTTTTGCCATTTGCCAGTTTCAGAACATGCAATTCATGTGGATCTGCGGCAGGATCACAGAGGGCACACTGTGTTTAAATCATGAATAAATAAATAAACAAAAACCAGCTTTTTGTTACAGCGGGTCATTGGACCATGGCAGAAGCTATTTGGGTCTGTGTTTGCATGTACATGCGAATGTTTGCATGCCATAGTCACACTGGGTGTATGCGTTCATGCTGGTTTTGTACAAACATGCATGAGGAAGCAGTGTCTCAAAATTCATTTGCATGTTTTGTCTCATTTTTAGGGCAGCAGAGACTTCGCAAGATATTGAATCTCTGCGGCCTCCTCGTTTCATCCACGAGGATGGTGTCATACGCCCATATAAGGAGAGGGAGGGCATTGGCAGTCAGATGCTCCAGGTAGGACAACAATCTCTGCACCCACAACTCTCATAGTCAGACCTGGGCAAATAACAGTTGGTTAATATTCTTCATTTAACTGATGAGGAAAGCTCTATCTAACATTTACTTTGATGCAATCAAATATTGTCATTGTTATTATTGTTTTGCCATTTCTGTGACTTCACAGTGAGTTAAGTGATGCATCTGTTATGCACTCTAATCAATTAACCCAGGTTTGCTATTGGAGTTGTGTGTTTACGTGTGTGTGTGTGTGTGTGTGTGTGTGTGTGTGTGTGTGTGTGCGAGCGTACCTGCAGGCACATGCCCACAGACAATAACTTCTTATAGGACAAGCTTCCATCCGAATACCATCCTCCTTTCATTCTGTTTTATTTCAATTATCTTTAAACTTTTTAGTGATTGTTTTGGCCTTTCCTGTTTATAGATCCTTAGAAAACAATGCAGCTCAATTCTCTGTGATTAATTCATCTCTGTGGCTGTGTTTAGTGCTGTAAGGAGGTAAAATAACACATTTGCAACTAAAATAAATAAGCATCAGCAAACGCAGGGAGACATTTGAGAACACCTTCAGTTCCAAAGCAAAGGTTACTCTTTACTGAGACATTTGGTGTTCATACGGTGTTTGTATGAAAGAATATATTATGTATTTTACGTCTGTGCAGTGTAGCTACCTCACTGTTTTTGCTCCATACTATTACTCAAATAACATGATTGGTTTAGGGCCTTGTGATGTGTTACATTGATTTATTTTGGCAAATTGTGCTACATCTGGATGCAAGTGTTGACCTCGAGGTTTTAGCAAAAATAATCCCAGCAGCCATTTGGCTAAACATATTGTTGATAAGCACATTAACCTGAATGTGGTCAGAGCCAGTGTGTCAGTAGCTTGAGTTCCTCATATTTGTGGATTTTAGTGTTGCTTTGAAGAGTTTCAGCTCTGCTTCATTTAAAGCTATGAGCCTTAAACTGTGGATCACTTTTTTATGCTGACATCATCTAGCTCTCGTGCTGGATGGAGTGGGTTGAAGTTTCTGCGTACGAGTCTCAGGTCAGAGCTACTCTATTTGGCTGATAGTAAAGATGCCACATGCAGGATTTCCCCTACAATTTTACAGATAGGTGACAAATTAAAGTGCCTGTCTTCCAGGGTGTTCAGTTTGGTCGAGATGTGGTAACCTCTCATGCCCTGTGTAGAAGCATCCGCGTTCATTATGTTTCCCTCCTCATTTTATTCAGGTTTTTCCTTTAATTTGTCACCCACCTGTATCACCAGCTTTAGACCTAGGCTAGGTTTGTGTGTATATTCATGTGTTAGTGACAGATTATTCCCCTTATGCTAAATTAGGACTAATGACAAGAAAAATGCAACCACAAATCGCAGTGGATGACACATTTCATGCTTGCCTTTTATGTTTTTGTGACTGAATTTAATTGACTTCACACTTTTGATGGGAAACTCTCTACAGCAAAGCAGATAAACAGAAGCAAACTTAACTGTTTTTTATTGAAAAAGATAAAGACAAATAAAATTTACAACACAACAAAAGCCATCTTTAGTTCCATCAGTGTTCTTCACATGACATAATTAAATTACTACATTAGAGTGTTGAGCTTCATCCCATTTAAAGGCTTTTACATTTTTACAAAGCATGGGAGTGGCTCCAAGAGCTTGTAATACTTTGGTGTACTTTGTTTAATGGAGCAATTCCAGATTTGATTTATCATATTTAATTACTACTACTACTTACCTAAAAAAAAGAGATTTGAAGGACCAAGTTTAGTAACTTTAAGTAAAATAAAAGAATAGTCATTGGTTGATGTAGTCAGATTAGATTAAAAAGAACTTTTATTTACTCGACAGTTTTACTTGACGCAAACCATTACTGACCTTTATTGACTCCACACATGGCAGTGGGTCTGTGCCTCTGGAGTTGATCCATACAGTTCAGTAGCTGTCTGGGTGGAAACAGGCTTTGGTTCTCTGTGCTCTGACCCTGACTCTTCTCTCTTGTCATGTCCACAGAGGAGATTGGCCTACAGTGAATGGCGTAAAACTGGCTCAGAGGATGAGAGTGATGAGGAAAACAGCTAGAAGTGGCAGTTGTAGTGTAGCGTTGTCTGTAGTCTGTGCTGGAGTTTTCTGCTGTCTGTCAGTTAGGAGTTTGGAAGATTTAAACAAACCAAAGGCGTTTCAGTAATTTAAGAAATGTGTTTTTATGTGTTTTATATTTTTAGTTGTTTATTAACTAGATGTGTGTTTTATTTATTTTTATCTTTATCTTTCATTATTTAACTCCATCACTTCTTCTTTTTCTTTTTCTTTCATCATTTTCTCACAAGCCACTAAAGAAACCTTTCTTCTCATTGTTTAGATATTCATTCATTGTTGAAAAAATCCTCATAATCAGAGATTTTTCGTGTCTATTTTCTTTATGTTTGTTTTATCATTCTGTCACTGCCACTATTGACTGTCCTCTTGTGCTCAATAAAATGTCCACATTTTAAACATCTACCTGCCATTGTCTCTGTTTCATCCCATCTTTCCTCACCACATTTTCCAGTTTCATTAGAGGGACGTTTTGTGCAGATATTCATTCACTCGTTTTTCATGCTTATTCACAGTATGCAGTCGTTTTTGAACACACTTGTATATATATTGTCATGGAACACAGACATCTTGGCATTCATATTTTAGTTTAATTCAGACACTGAGTTGTTTTTCAGTTTTGCTGTTTAAATATTCACTTTCTTTTTCTCTTCCTTCAGAAAATTGAGAATGGACGTTTTGCCAAGTACAGATACTTTGCTCATGCCAAGGTCAACGACTCTGACTTCCTCATGATCACCAAGAGGTGAGTGTTTTTTGCGTCTGATTGAAGAAAACAGCTTTTGCTTTCTCATATTCAAGATAGAGTTGTGTTTGAGATGAGCATTACATTTTGTAATAGATTTACAATATTTATTATATATATATATATTATACCTTTTCTAACCCTTTTATGTGGTTTCTTTTCCAGGGGGATATTTTTTGTGACAAAAGGCACATTTGGCCAGTTGACCTGTGAATGGCAGTACCTGTTCGAAGAGTTCACCAAGGATCCGATGATTGTAGAGAATCGCCGACTTCGCATCGAGGCCAAGGTACAAAAGCTAGCTCTTACAATTAAAATCCTAATCAGAAGATGCCTTTTTTCGCCTTAGGAGACTAATGTTTTTAAAAAAATGTATTATAGATTTTAAACCATTATTGATCAGATTATTGCACTGAATGCCTTGTCTTGTGTGCTGCAGGAGAGAGTAAAGTCTGTCTTCCATGCCAAGGAGTTTGGGAAGATCATAAACTTCAAAACTCCGGAGATAGCCAAGGTAAGTTGATGATTTGGACTATAAGATGCTCCTATTTATACATTTTATATGTAAACATTTTTTATTGTTAATTTAGTTAATTTGTATAATCAAAATAAGGCCACTTGTTTTACTCAAACTCAAGTTTCCTTTTATCATCCCAGCCAAAGTTTGTACTAAAATTAGCTCTAACTTTGGTTCTTATTTATTCTCAGTGGGTTCTTACCAAACTGGAGGATGCAAGAGATAGTTTACCCAAATACTGACTCATCAAGAAGAAGGAGAAATGATGAAAATATAAAAAAAGAAAAGAAAAAGAAAACACACACACACAAACTCTGTGTGTGTCAGTGCCTTTGTCCTTTACTGCATGCTACTTTTGTTTACCTCCATGTGTGAGTAGTGGTTCAAACACACAAACGATGCTGTATGTGGACTGCGAAAGTGTGTGTCGGGGGTAAAAGACTGAGTGAGTAGTTTGTATGTGTGCATGCCTACAAAAGTGCTCTAAATGGACGGCTGACTTGCATTCATTCACCACAAAGGCTCAGAATTCAAACAAACTTTGTTTCACTCTCTCCGCTCTGATTGCACTCATCCTTTTGCACACATACAATTGATTTTTAATGATCTCTTTTATGGAAACTAATGCTAAGTCTTGAGTTTACAGATACATCTTATCACTATCTGCTTGGGTCTGAAATGCTGCTGAAATTGGAGGATGTTCAGTTTGCTAGGCCTTTAGTTTGCCCTACTCAAACACACATTAGATCACTGATTTCATTCAGTTTTATTGAACATATTTCAAGTTGTGTTTGGCTGTAGAAGCTACACTGTTACAGTGCAACAGCTAGTAAGAGACACAGTAGAAACCAGCTTGAATAACACTGAGGCCAAATGAACCATAATTGTCGTAGCACATTTAATGTTGTACACTGTTTATTTCACTGGATTATATAAAAGGGAAACTAATTTAAATTTTGAGTATGGCTTTATAACACATGTAATTGAAAATGTGCTGCCTTTCAAATCACTGTTTTCTTTTACTTCTTTTTTTTTATACATTTCTGCAAGTTGAAGACTGTTCAGTGTGATTTAGAGACGCATGCTATTTTTATACTGTACTTACATGTATCAATCTGCTGTATATTGATCTAATATAGTATCCTATCTGTATATATCCCATCCTCTCACAATAGTCTGTATTATGGCGTTACAGATTGTAATTTTGTGATTTTTATGTTTTTATACCACACATATGCAATGCCAACTATGTTGATGAATTATGCAGAGAAGAGTCTATTTAAAAGAAATGAATGCTAATTATTATCAGCTGCTCTGACGTGTATTTTAAAGGTTTGCTTCTGGTTTGGGGTGCATCGCAGTTTAATACGACTAAATATGTTTGTTGCCATTAATGTTTGTCATTTATGTTTTTGGGGAGCAAAGTGTTCACTGCAGTGGCTTAATTTCCTCCCCCCACTGTTTTCAAAAAAATAAAATATGTGTTTCAAATTTCTGTGTATTTCTTTTACCCAGAAAATCTCAAGCACACAAATTACACTCTTCATTAAGTAACTATAATTGTTTATTAAACATGACCATAAATATCATTTCCATTTCTCCTGAGAGGAAACAGAGGGGCATTTTTCAAAGCACAACTTGGATTATTTACATCTAAAACAAACTCTGTGGCTCTGCTGACTGTCCTGAGTAAATAAGGCACTTGCAGGCACAGGTGGCTCAGTGTTTGAAAAGGGGGAAAAAATGACACAAATTTAAATATCAAATCACAAAACTCAGGACTAAAGAGAAATCTTGCAGCTATTGCATGAGCAGAAATCGTATAATCAGTTAAAGTACTCGGATCCTATTATAACTGTATTTTAAGAAGTAATAACATAAGTAGCTCACACAAGGTCAGTGATATTACTTCACACTCATTTTCACATTCTCATTTCTACTGCAAAGTGTAATTTTACAAAACACTACAAACCACAAAACACACAGTACATTTCAGACACAGCAACCTACAGAAACAGTAGTTTGGGTATGTCTCACATGTTCATATTCTCTTTGGCTGGATTTTTACAGGCACAGAAGATGAAACATTAAAAGCATTTAAACCTTTGGATTAAATAAACTGAGAATCTTTTCAGTGGTTGTGTAAACAGGGAGGAACTATGTAAAATCTAATTGTTCTCTGTTAAAACTGCCAAGAAAAAAACGATGTAACGTTTTGTTTTATGTAATTCTCCTATCTTGGCTCTCCTCATGTCTTTCCTTCTACCCTCTTTGTCTCCTCTCCTGTCCTCCTGCTCCTCTTTACACCAGATTGAACTCCTTCAGGTTGTGTCTGAGGATGGTGTCTTTGACGGCCACAAAGACGAAGCGGATGTTTTCTGTGTCTGTGGCGCAGGTAAAGTGAGGGTACAGCGTCTTGTCCTTGTCCGGGTTTTGTTCTTGGTACATTTTCAGGATGAATTCTTGAGCTGCTGTAGGATCCTGCTGAGGTCCTGCAATTCAGGGTTGATATTATTTCAATATGTTTCCAGAAAACAGAACATTGAAATGATTTGTATGACTGTTTCAGATAAAATATTAGTCAATCCTGTTCATTTACCAATGTTATGAGAGACCGAATATGACAAATATAAAAGGGATGCTGGTCTAGAGAATGTTTCTCAGTGCACAAGGTTTTTTTCTAATATGTGTTGGAGGGTGGCTAATCTTTGAATACACATTTTCAGTGTTTTGTATGCCACATTTTCTACTTCATGTGCCACATACTCAGTTGGCAGTTTATTAGATACACCTAGCCAAAACTAATGCAGTCTAATAAGGCAGTACCTCCACGAAGGTTCAAATGTTCAATTTTTGTTGAAACTGTTTCAGTGTTATTTCAGCTTTAAGATCATTTTTGAGGCTGTAGTTTGTGGTTCCGTTTAACTGTATTGTGTTATGCAGAGACATGTTTCTGTTATTTAGTCTACCCTCACTGATATAAATAGGGTGGACAAAATAATAAAAACACCCATCAGTACACAGGACTGTTGTGTTTTTACTGCATTAGTTTTAGCTAGGTGTACCTAATAAACTGGCAAATGAAGTGTACACAAGTTAATCACAAGATCTGTGCATAATATCTCTGGCCTCTACTTCTTACAGTGATTTATAATTGAAAGACTTAAGATACAGAATATCACTTTTTCCTGTTAATTTAGATCTAATGGAGCAAAATGAATCTTGAGACTCAAATCTGATGCTCCAAAACTCTAATAGTATTTCTGTCCCTTCAGGCCCAAATGCAAAACAAATCTCAGAAGTGTGTGTGCGTGCAGTTCAAACCTGAAACTACCAATCAAGTTAAAACAGTGCAACAGCTGATCACGTATGATTAGACAGAGCATCTCACCTTATGGCACATGGACACAAATGACCTACTATGACCTGCCCACATATGGCTTCAGGATGATTGTTCAAACAAACAAACTAACCTGTGAATTCGGGGAAGTAGGTGGCTATATGAGAGTACACAATCTTCTCCTTGAGGATGTCGGTCTTGTTGAGGAAAAGTATGACAGAGGAGCGCTGGAACCAGGGGTAGGTTATGATGGTTTTGAACAGGGCCTTGCTCTCTTCCATGCGGTTCTGAAATAAAATCGCAGCACAGAAAGAGGCAACGATGGCATCGCGTTTTAAGGGATCAAAAGTCTGGAACGCGACCTGCTGTCGAGCTGAATTCTCACCTCGTTGTCGCACTCAGCCAGGACCTGGTCGTACTCGCTGAGCGCCACCAGGAAGATGATGGAGGTGACGTTCTCAAAGCAGTGGATCCACTTCCTCCTCTCTGACCTCTGACCCCCCACATCCACCATCCTGCCATCACAACAGCAGAAAAGGTTTGCAGCGTCAAACGTCACCTGTGCTATGCCCAGTTCCAATGCAACATACTTAAGCCATTATCTATCATACTGGTATGTTAGATCTCACCTGAAGATGACATTCTCCATGTCAAAGGGGTATTCGATGATACCCGTGGTTGGAACTCGGACTCTGAGGATATCCTGCAGGTCAGGTACATAAGAGGATTGTGCAATTCGATCCAGGTCAGAGAGATAGCTGAAAAAAAGGAGGAGGAAATAAGCACAAGGAGGGGAAATATAAAGGAAAATAAAATGTGGCTATTAAAACAGGTAGAAACCACACTGACCTGAGAATTAGACATAGCATGAGGAACCTGATTTATCATAAAATTAAGTGATGTGATCATAAGAGTGGATGCACGTGGAATGCATGCAGTAAGTATTGACATTTAATTTGTGACTGTCGGTTAGTGAGACATAGAAGGGAAGTTAGAACCATGAGGAGAGAGTTTTGCTCCAGTAGAGAAGTACAAACACAGTGTATTTTAGTTTACACTGCATCTGCATTGCTAAAAATAGCAACCACAAAGTTAAAAAAAAGTCCCATTTCTTTTCCCTTTTTATCTGGATCATCAGTAGCTTCACAAAAACATAGCGTCTTTTTAATGCTTATTCTTGTACAACTATCCGCAGGTACCACCTGTGCTCGTTAGTGTCTCTTTGTGCTTAATGGCAGCCAGACTGACACGGTCAGACAAAATTACAGGGGCACCTATAGTCAGGGCCATAGCTAGAAATACAGAGGTCAAGAGCCCAATCCCCCTAATATAACCCCGTCTGTACACCAAAAAGAGCCTCTAGTTTCTTTTTTCTTTTTTTAAAAATGCAATATAAATAAATATAATATAAATTTTATTTTACATTTTACATTAAGGTCTAAATACTCAAAGCCTTCTCCCCACTGCCAGGAAAAAAAGATCTTGTGGAGAAATACAGAATCCTTTATTTCCTCACTTACTTATGTTGGGCTGAAAAGTAGTCAGATTTGAATATTCTAAAAATCTAAAAATGCAGGAATCAGCATACAAAATAGCCGCCATGTGTACATTTTTAATTGTAGAAGGTCAATTCTCTGCAGATTGCTAAAACCCTCAAATTTACAGGAAATAATACAAAGGACATAACCTCAGTGTCCTCAATGGAGGCTTCAGCCCTGCCTATTATGATGTAATCCAATACTATAGCCCTGCAACAAACACTTACAGTGTAATACTAGAAGCATTATAATAATGTCAGCGAGGTGTTGAACTGACCTGTTCAATAATTTTAGACCTCATTCTGTGGTGTTGTTCCTGTTCTGTGCTGTAATATCTGTGGTAACTATTTGGCAGAGCTGAAGAGAGCAGAATCTCTGTGTGCATATTACATTCTGTGTGTCTAATGCTCACTATTTGGTGGAGTCGGACAGCTGGTATTCCCTGCGTCGGTCGTAGCACTCCTGTATTCCTGAGTCGTTCCACAGACTCCTGACGGCCGCAGCGAGGCTTTGATCGAACTCCTCCACCTTGTCCACTTCCACCTCCAGGATTGAGTTTGCATGACTCTGTGGACACACAGACAGAAACGAAGACAATTAGAAAACGGTCCATCCTACATGTCACTCTTACAATGTGGAAATAGATCAAGGAGAGGAAAAAATGAAGCATTCTGTACTGGAGCTTGATATCTGGGATTTTTGACATTTCCTTCATGACTCTGGAGTCTGACTATTCGTCCTGAATACACTGAGCATGTTTTCTTTAAAGTAACATAACTTTATTTATATATCATGTAGAGAAAGCTGAGAAAACAAAACATTTTTTGATAGAACTGTTTAAATCTGTGAATTATTAATATTTTAAGTAATTTACAGGCCTACATAGACTTTCAATCAAAAAGGCACAAAAACAAGTAGGGACAAAATCACTTTACATGTAAATAGACCGTATTGTAGCTTTATTTGTTATTTGTTCTTCTGTATTTGTGTGTATAAATAGTGAAACAATATTTTTTACAACCTAGAACCGCTATAAGAATATTTTGAGTGATTATCACTAAAGATTTGTATGTTTTTTTAGACACACGTGTCATTTTTCTTGTATTTTGGGTTTCTGGCAGCTTTACTTAGAGCTGACTTATAGACGAGTCTGTGCTGAAAAAAAGATACCATGTATGTTTAAAAAGGGGCTAAACAAAGACAAAAATGAATGCGTAGAAAGTCAAAAATTAACTAAAATGAACTCCAGAGTCAAAAATAAGTTCTGACAAAAGGAGCAGACCCAGTTTGAGTCTGTCGGTACCTGGTTCTGGCAATCAGAGAAAGATATACTAAGTGCTTCCATGGCTCGGACCATGGCCTGCATGGACGTGTAGATGTTCTGGTAGACCAGTTTGGCGTAGCTCCTCTTGTCCTCATCTGTGTATCCTCCTCCATGGATAATCCTCATTTGTTTGATGAAGGTGCTCTTTCCACTCTCTCCAGTACCTGTTGGGATACAGTGAGGATTAAATCCAATAATATCTTTCTACACGTGCCACACTTTTATATTAACATCTTTACATGCTACAATAATTAATTAATATTTTTCAAGGGAAACTTCTGTTGGGTGTGTGGGGTTGCAGGGTGCTGATCAACGTTATGACATTGAGTTATGTTGTATTTTATCTGTTTGCAAGTATTTGTATTAATACCCTGGCCAGTTTGTCAGCAGTGTTGGTCACTGCTGAATTTTGATTGTTTTAGCTTTCATGTTTTTGGCTTTGAAAGAGTTGACAGCTAAAGAAGGAGGAAAATTGAGTGAATTAAAGTTTACATGATTGTGAAACAGGCTGTCATATATGATTAAGAACGTCTGCATCTGGAAGTATTCAAGTAAAAGTAGCACATCAATCTACTAAAAATAGTAGTAGAATCACTACTTAAGTATTAGCAGCAAAGTGTACATCAAGTATAAAAAAGTAAAAGTACTTATTATGCGGGCAGAATATATTATTAGAGTATTATTACTGAAATGTTTATGTGCGAGCATCACTTCAGTGCAGGCACAATAAATCATATTTTATAAAATGTATTGATTCATATGTATATTCTTAATCTGCAATCTAACTAGTGAAAGAGATGTAGAAGGCTGATATGTAGTGGAGTAGAAGTATAAAGTACTGTAAAATGTAAATACTCAAGTAAAGAATAAGTACTCAAACTCAAAATTGTACTTAAGTACAGGCTTTCCACCGACAGTCAAACAAACAGGCACACACTCTATTTTAAAGACCTTTAAAGACCTAACTTACATTTCAGGACAATGTTCACTAACTGTCTATAACACACACGCACACGCACACACACACACACACACAAACACAGACACATAGAGTCTGTTTCTCTTCCGTTCTTGCAGCACAAGCTCCTACTTTTCTCATTCTGACCACATGATGCTGAATCTATTTGTTTAACAAATGTGTGTTTGTTAACAGACCTGAATATTGGAAGTTGCTATCTATGCGTGTGGGTGCTTGCACCATGCATGCGAGTGTGTGCGTGTGTGTCTGTGAGAGAGGGTGCGTGTGAGTATACACCTGCCTCTACCTGCAAAGTGTGTTAAAGCTCTGTGATGAGCCTGAGTGATGCCAGCACTTTCCTGGTTTCCTGGCTGTTTTGCATGGCATCGTGAATACTTGAGTCTTTACATCTTAGCAAACAAGGCTTAGACAAATCGTCCGCATTTGAATGCACCTTGTTTACAAGTCAAGTTTCTTGGAGATGAGGGGGTTTGGGCAAGACAGGCAGGTAAACTCTGAGATGGAGGCAAATCATGATCCTGCACGTCTGCTGTGTTTACTTGTTCAGAGAGAGAGTCAGCCTTAAATCACTCGCTCTTTTATCACTGTATGCATCGTGGTTTTTAAGTCTCTGGTCGGATTCATGTGAGATTATTTTTACCGTGACATCTTTGTCTTTAATATAGCACTTCCTTTAATCCAAGACATTTTTTTTCTTACAGGAGACAATTAAAGAAATCTTGACCCTTGACCTTTAACAAACCACAGTCCTATTTTTTCATCCACTAGATGTTTAAGTACTAGCAGTGCTGCTACACATTCATCAGGTGGATACGCTGATCAGACAACATACGTTATCCATGTTGCTCAGAGTCCAGATCATGAGTTAGGACCAAAAACTGGAATGTAGTTACTGTAGTGGCTCTAAAATCAGACTTTTGTTTTTTTCTTCTTTTGGAGCAGATCTGCGCTTTTCATTAGGATGGATTCTATTCCTCTGTATGTTAATTGATGTATCAACTTAATTATGCTATAAAAAGTCAAACAAAAGTCATACACAAAAATGTGTATAACAAGCAAACAGTACTATGTGTACAATTGTCTAACTAAGCCCAAAAAGTGCTCATTTTACAGTTATATACTATTGAACAGAAAAAAACTATGTAAGCAACTCTTTGCATTTGTTAAGCTGTAACATGCTAAAGCTTTTTATCTGATAAATGAATAAAAATGATTGATAATCACTTATGAAAACTGTCATGTTCTGTTAATCTACTAATTAACTGACCAATCACTTCAGCTCTGTTAGCTAAACACACTGAAAGATCTCCCTCAGTGGACACAAGTAGCTCCAATAAAATTTAAATTAATAAAAACACATAAAAATTGATTGCTGAATGACTTGCCAATGAAATAAAGTTTAAATTAAAGAAGTATTTGAAGTGCTTGAAGGACTTGTGTAGGTCAAGTCTATGTTTCCTTACATGAATACATGTTTATTTGCCTACATTTGGGCCTTTGTGCACATCTGCATGTATATGGGTGTGGGGTTTTACAGTTTCCCTGTGGGCGATGAATGCTGACCACAGATGTCTCTACACACACACACACACACACACACACACGTACACACACAGATAGACACAGTCAGTAAAAATGAGACCATATCCATCCATATAGCTAACAGATTTGACCACAAACACAACCTCACACCTACACACGCTTCCTCGTTGGGGGAGCGCGGTGACGCGACGTGGTGCCGGCTGTGTGAATGAATGTGGCGTTAAAGTCAGCGAGATAAGAACTACTATCACCTCTCGCACTCTGCCCTCTTTTCTTTTTTTTTTTGCAACTGAAACCAACATGGCAGGTGAGGCTTTGTAGGAAAATGTAAGGCACAAAAGAAGAAGTCACTAAACTACAACCATCACACAAAAACAACGATCAATATATACCAATAATATACACACACCAGAAGCATCAGGTGTTTCTCAGCTGTTTCAAACAGTTGCACAATAATAACACTGAACTAGAGTGGTTGCAAACAAGAAATTAATGTGCTAATTTATGTGCTTGCATGAGTTTGTTAATATTGAATATTGATACTACATCTATTGAGATGTACATGCCTACATGGCTGATGGTCCATAAAAAGGTTTGATTCCTGCTTTCTTTGCTGTTTATTCTTTTATTCGTGTTTTTCCAAAGACGTCCGGTACTTGCAGTGAAATAGCAGCTGAACTAAATGACCAGTACTTGTATACTGTACTGTTTAGAGCAGTGTTGGCACGTATGCGTTGTCCTACAGCTTGTCAAGTTCAAGTCACTGAATAACAGGCAGAATGTGTACATGTTGATCTTCACTCCCACTCGTGCTCTCTGGGGACCTGACTGTGACCATCCGAATGAAATCCACTGAGAGCTCCGAGTCACTCTGGCCAGGTAAATAAATGTTATTATTAAAGTACTTAAAGCTCAATAACATGTAATCACTTATGTCATCTAATTGCTTATAATACTTTGAGCAACCTGGAAAATTGAAAGAATCTAAAAGGTAAGACACAAAGAGACGCATATTGTGTCATTATTGCTCATCTTTTTTCTGGTAACCTGTTGCACCTGCTCATCAGACAGTTTAGCCTCTGTCTGCCACCCCCCTGACTTGTTTCTGGGGGTTTTCACTCCACATAATCCACTCAGAGCTTCCCAGCAGCTCTTACAGTGACTTTGTCATCCTGGGCAGGAGTGAACTGAAGCAGCATGAACTGAATGTTAATGTCTACCACCTTATTCAGATCTTCATCAATGATGCGTTGGTCATCTGCTGCACAATGAGCCGAAGAAAGAATTTTAAACACAAATCAAATGGGATTTATAATGAATTTGGTTCATGCCACAGTGGGCAGCAACCTGAGAGAAAGCCCTTTCTAAAAGTGAGTAGTGGAGGCAAAACTACGGCTCACATCCTGCGAAGGACTGGATTTGCATGACGTTTGCATGAGGTGCGCCCGCAGCAGCTAGTTATGGCTTTCAAACACACCACTGACCAAGGCTTTGACAGTGACTCCTGTCCCTGATGTGTGACCGCACTGCTGCAGTAAAATGGGCTGTGTCCAGGGCACTGATAGAGTCATGGATGCTCCTTGGATGCCATGTGCCAACACCCTGTTTCCACATTCACTGGATCTGTCAAGTGTTCCTAAAGCTGCACAAAGTGAACATAGGACACAGTATCATAGCGCTGAGTGACAAAAAGACTGGGTTCAAGCCTCAAGCTCTTTCTCAGCCAGCATCAAAACTGCTGAAGTGTCCTTGAGCTCATACCAGGAAGTAAGCTGTGTACACCCCCTCTGTCACTGCGACAGGAGCATCAGAAGCTTCGCATTATTAACATCTCCATAAAAGATCTACTGCCACAATGTTTAAACATCACAAACATTTCTTTCCTTTACTCCCCTTTCCTACTCAGGCTCAGATGAGGCTGGAGTTTATCCCGACAGAGGCGAGAAAACGTCCCCATTTCTCCAGTCCTATCTAACAGTAAACAGAAATCCTCCAACGCGCAGCTCTCAGAGAGAATGTAACTGAAAATGAATGAGCTCTAAGTGGCGAGTTTCGGTTTCCATTTACATTTTGACATCTCTGCATGTGACTGCTTTCATTATCTCTGTGCCAGGTGGTAACTAAACGAGTCCAGTGGACAAATGAATCAAGGTTGAAAACTCTCCACAGTGCGTAAAAGCAGTGGGACGACCGTGGCGCGCAGCTGCTCGCGCCCCGAGTGTTCGGGGCAAGGCCAGCGCGCACTGCATGCACCACATCCGGAGACCATAGAGACGAATGAGGACATAGGAAATGTACAGAACAGTTAGACATGAAACATATACCTCCTCACACTGTTCGTGACTTGAATCCGTGGTGCGCAGTCACATCTATCCAACGTATCAAACATCTTAAAATATAGAGCATGGATATCCCTCACAAAGTGTCTTGTTTATTCCTACATTATAAAATCTGTTATAATTCAAATAGACTTTAGTCGACAGGCTGCTCCACCTGCCATGATACCTGCATGTCCAGGTGTGGTCAGGACGCAGTGGGAAATTAAAAGCTGTACTTGATGACTCACTGACCTCCCGTCTTTGCCACCACGGATATAAACCACAACCCAAAAAAAAGTTGAATGAAAAGTACGAATGATTCCATCAGAGGGACATTTTTAAGAGCTTTGGAATATTAAAGGCGCAGAAAAGATAAGGCTCAAGTTTCATCCCAATAAAATCATATTTTCATTGTCTATAATTCACCCCAGAGTGTTTCTTACTCTGTGGTGAGGGCCGCTAAGAATGTGTGAGCCAATCTGGGGCTGTATAAACTCAAGTTACCCTCCAGGCTCAGTGATGCTCACCCAACAGCAGCAGCTTCAGCTCCCTGCGAGAGTCCTTCTTGTCCCTCCGCAGCTGCTTCTCGATCTCCTCGTTGATCCTCTGGTTCTCTCTCTCCTCCGCCGACACGCAGCATCCAGCCATCACTCAAACCGCTCTCCAACGAGCTCTCCCTCCGTTGTCAACCTGGAAATGTTGAGGGCTTTTTGGAGATGTCCGCCCTGATAAGCCGGCCGCTTCTTCTCCACTCTCTCACTTCACAAATTCAGAGGGAAAAGGGCGCAGAGCATCTTTAAAAGTGATGCCTTCTTCTTCCTCGTAAGTCCGAATGAGAAAAGCAGTTTATTGAGGAAGATGAGTTTTTTTTAATAGTTGAAATATCCCGCGGCTCAAACAGAGAATCCCTCGTTCAAGGGGGAAGTCCAGGGATCTATTTTTCTGACTAAAAGGCGCTGGGCCTCTTTCATAAGGTGCTGCGGTTGGTGTGAGGCAGGAGGACACTTGTTGAACTTTATCCAGCCGACTCGGGAGGGCGTGGCGCGAGTTGTAAATAGAAAGGGATAAAATGGGAAGTTAACATCCGCAGCAAGCACACTGTGTTGTCTTTGCTCCACAGAGAGGCCAGAGACGCGACACATGATGAGAAATAAGAGTGGTGGAGCAGGGGTGCTGGGAAGGCTTTAGTCAAAGAAAAAAAAAGCCAAGAAAAGTAGGAGCCATAGGCCTGACTTAGATACGCTTAAACTGGCGCTGATAACACGGCAGCCAGCTGTAAGTAGCTTTCTTGGCAAGTTTTTATCAATCAGACGTGTATCAAAGGGGGTTCAGGACGTGAAACATCCTCCACAGTTTCGCAGCACTACAGGGAGAAGTTAAGTACCCTGCCTCAGTGCGTCCTCTGACACTGCCATGTCTCCTAACGGCCACGAGGGGTCAGGAGGGCCAACTGTGAGTGAGTGAATGAGTATTTGAATTATATCCTGGCTTCATGAAGAGACTCTGCATCTTCAGCGTTAGGAGGACAAAGGTTTATGAGGGGGATGAAAGCCAGGTATTCACAGTTTTGGTTAGTAATGTTACTGTATGATAATGCAACTGAGATATTAACAAAAACTTAATACACACGGGTCAATGAAGTGAGCTTGACTTTCATAGACTGGTATGATCCAGTCTTGAGAGAAAGCATCTTTTATTGGAATGAATGAACAGACAAATCATCAAATAGTGGTTGTAGACCTGAAGTAACCAGCAGTCACAACCGGGGAAATACTAGCAGTTACTCTACTAATGTGAAATTCTGCTTTTTAAGGGAATCAAAACATAAAACACCTTTCACTGTGAGAATGATAAGACAGTAAATGTGAACGTGTGTGTGCCTTGATCTTAATCATTTCCTTTTCATTCACGTGTTAAATATATAAATTAATTAAGCTTGTTGAGTATTGGGTATTTCTAACCTTGACAAAATAACCACAAGCAGTCTCCGGGCTTTTTTTTGTGTGCAATTTACTCTCTGTTTATCCACACTTTTGTCCTCTTTTTGAACAACGTTCTCAGTACATACATTTTTGAGAAGTCCGGTCTACTCTGTATCATCATCATGATTGCTTTGCAACAAGAACATTTACAAAAACAGAAAGACTGAACGTGTTATCATCAGTGGGAACAGTTAAGTACAAAGATTTCACTTCTTCTATTGAGTCGAGTTGAGCATTTTTTCTAAATGCAGAATCTGAGTTATGACAATTTTGTTTTCTTCCCTGTGATCTTGGTGAGATCATTTCGAATGTGATCATCAATCCTTCAAGGATATAAAAAGCAGTGAATTTATGAAAGAGTTTTTTGTGCAAAAAAATATAAATTAACTAAAATAACAGGGGAAAAGGAGCTAAAATAACCTCTAAGGGCAGCTTCACCCAGCATCTTGCTTGGCAATATGCTCAGGGCAAAGTCTATTGAACCTTATAGACTAACAGGAATCACATCTGTGCTCACTTTAACTACATTTTCAGAGCTTGACAGAAGTTTGTGATACAAATTGGAGTTCAAATACATCTGGCAAGGACGTCTGGTAAAGCATTATGCTCATACTGTGATGCATCAGTCACAGATCTGAACTATGATGGGAGTAATGACAGACATTTGAAGGCATTGAATGAACCACATTGTAGAAATGATAGCTGTGTCACTAAAATATGACACAAAATAAAAATCAGAGTCAACATACTTTTGAATAGAAACATGTTGAAGGAGTGCGAGTTTATGGATACAGGAAACATTTTACACAATTATGATTGTGGATCATCATAATAGCACTATTTCAAAATAAGTCATTAAACTTCATATCATCATGAGTTGGAGGCAAAGAAAAGTAGGCTGAGACGTGTGTCTGAGACTCGAGTCAAAGAGCATTTTATGGAAAGTTATTTTTCCCCAAACTCGACCGTGCAGATCTACATAACGTAGCCCTCAATATACTGTGTGTAACGCTGCACTGCTCTTGAACGTACTGCAGGAAATTTGAACAGCAGCAGAGGTTTCCAACAATGTGTGTCAGCAAGTCAACACCAGCTGGAGCCTGTGCTCTCTTCAAGGGAAAATCCAGCCTCAATACAACTCACATGTGCTCCCTCAGAGTAATGATGTGAACATGAACAAGTCACTCACAAAACTTGGAAACAGTCCTTTGCGGCTCATATTTATCTGACAAAATTCAACTGTAATCTGCATTTTTGCCAGTACAATACAAATTGTGTAAAAAGGCTAAACCATAACATTAATCTTAGACTCACTAACAGTTGACAAACCCCTGGTTTTGTCACTTTTTATCACTTAAGCTTTCTGAATTTCCTTTTGAGGCTCACAAACATGGATGGACGCTCTCTGCTCAGTGGGTTGAATGCCGTATGTGAATTGTTTAAACAAGGATTTTCCCTTCAAGTAACAGTGACAGTGTAAATAGCCGCTTTACAACAGCAGGGATGCAAGTTACTGATTACTGCAACTCTACAACAAGTGATCATCAACACTGATAAGTTGAAACTATAGTCCAGCTTCAAAACATCTCCTCTGGCAACAAGCAGAGTCACATTAACACCATTTTAACATTCAGCAAAATGTGCGAGGAGTTGGCCCTGCTGTTGATAAGTGGTTATTGTGAGATCTTCATTTACTTCAAGTACACTGCGAACTGGACTGGGAATGAACTTGTTGAAGTGGCTGCTGCCTGCCAAAATCAACCATCCTTGTATGCAATTTCACCAGCCAGCTGAAATATCTGAAAACAACAGGACCTCACAGTGGGGGCTGGTTACCTGCCAAAGCGGCTGGTAGATGCCAAACCACAGCCAAATGTCGAGAAAACACTCTGCAGGTGGCTGGCGGTGATTTTAGAGTCCAGACTGTGACACCTTGCAAGCACATTCTACACATCCTGATGTGTAGGAGCACTGTTGTTTAATCACAGTCACATCAGGCAGTTCAATGCATTATAATACACTGTGGCATGGATTTTAAGACACGCATCTGATGCGACAACATTATGAAATCAATAGAAAGTGTGTTCTGATTACAGTTCGCTCATGATGTGCTTATAATGTCTTGTGATGGTGTCATATTAGCTACATGAGCTACACTTCAAAGCTGTTCCCAGGTCTTCTTATAGCACAGAATAACAAAGACAGACCACCAAGCCAAAACCAAACAATCCTCCAGCTGCACAATGGGACATTATTGGCTGCACTAGCTTCACTTCTCATAAAAACACAGGTGCCTTGCGTGGGACTTCAGAGGCACAGCTTATTCAATAAGGCAATATGTACATGTGAACTGTTGCGCATTTCCTCCTATGTTGTCTTTTCATAAATAAAGTCTCAAATAATACTGTACATTCTAATGAAATGGCGGTAATCAAGAAATGAAGTAAAAAAAGAAATCAAGCACCTGTAAATGTACCATCCTAATTAGGCCAAATAGGTGAGCCACTTTTCGCACGTTTGTGTACACTGGTCAGGCACCGACTCTGACAGACTCTACAATACTGAGTTTCTATCAGGGTGGAGGTTCATTTGAATGGGGTGTAAAGGGTGATGGCATTCCCATCTATTAGCATAATCAATCAGATAATTACATCTCCTCCTCGACAAGATTTTTATACTAAATCTGAGCCAAAGCAACACTTTACCTGCCTGCCATCCACCTTGTTCTAGCACTACTTGTTAAATAAAACATCTTGCCCACAAAGGTGGTTGGTGGCGGGGTGGGGGAGTGGTCAGGATCACACAGTGTACAGTATACTTATTGAGAAGCTGTGTAATTAAATCAAATATAAAAGAATAAGAATCAATGAGTGATGTGATTATACCTATATGACAAGTGCTCTGTTTCTGAAGCCAGTTAAGAACTAAACTATTACAATTAGCCCTGTAGATTGGATTCAGTCTGCAGTTTTTCATATAAAAGTCAATTTAACAGACCGGTTAATATAAGTACTGGCATTCCAATCAATCTGTTGTTGGATAATAATATTCCTCTTTATACAGTTGCAGCTGAACAATGTTTCTTTGCTGAGAAATAAACAAAACATAAACTTTACATTCTCCTCTTAAAAAAAGGAAACAAAAACAAACATGTAAATAACATATTTTTTCTTCCAAAAATGAATTAGCCATTAGACATACAATACAATTACATAGATACATATTTTCAATACTGCACATTCAATCTGCCAAAAAAGTAATGATTACAAAGCCAACAAAGATGCTGCCATATATATATATAGAGAGAGATGTATGTACAATGATTATAGCATTCATAATTGCACTATGCCTCAATAAATGTAAATTACAGGCTTATGTTCCAGGGAATTGTTACAAAAAATACTTAAAGTAACTTGGGAATGAGGAATTGCAAATCAAATGTGCCAATCAGAAACAAAGAAGGCCTTACTTTGGTACAAACTGAACATCAACACTCTGTCCTTTTACATTATTAGAATTAGCCTAATTTATTCTCCACTGCTATTGAACTACAACAGTCAAGACAGCCGGGTTGTGATTGGACAATAGACATAGCTGAAATGTGACTGGATAGTCTGCAGGCCAGGGGGGATTGGGCAGTTCAGCACACTGGGGGGGGGG
>NTHP01000106.1:838947-862153 GCA_003416845.1 Oplegnathus fasciatus
AAAAAAAAAGGCCAAAGGTGAATCAAATGAGACTCTGTTGATCCTTGGGTGTGACTTCAAAGCGATTTTAATAATCAGTTGAGTAAAAGCAGAATATTAACATTGTGATTATGACTACTACTTCTACCTTAA
The DNA here is from genome assembly GCA_003416845.1 of Oplegnathus fasciatus. Taxonomy (NCBI): domain Eukaryota; kingdom Metazoa; phylum Chordata; class Actinopteri; order Centrarchiformes; family Oplegnathidae; genus Oplegnathus; species Oplegnathus fasciatus. Next base: position 839,080 of record NTHP01000106.1, read on the forward strand.
TTCCACCTAAATGAGAATAAAGCCAAGTGGAAACTGCATGCTCAGTGTGGTGCTGTTTCAATGTTTCATTGAAGCTGGTTGAGTTAAGAAAGTGTATCACTGTTATTCTGTGCGCAAGTCTGAAAATCAAATCAAATCCTTTACTTGAGTGAATGCCACAATGTAAAAATACTTGATTACATGTTAAGCTCAGCATTCATTTACTTTAAACCTTAACAAAACATCACATGTTATTTACATTTTATGAGCTTATTGTACTTATTGTACTATTAATCCACATTGTAAACAATTAGGTACAACCATCAGATAAATGTAGTTGGGTAAAAAGTACTCCAACACCTTTTATATATTTTTATATAAAGTAAAATATAAAGATATGGATTCTTAATATATTTCTTTACTCACCTGAATATGACACTCTGCAGGTCAAACGGGTATTCAATGATGCCCGTGGTGGGGACTCGAACCCTCAACACATCCTGCTGGGTGGGAAGGTAGGCTGGCTCGGCGATCCGGTCCAACGCGTTCAGGTAACTACAGACACAGAGAGATGTGTATTTATCATCACGGAAACCATCTAAAATGTAACTCTAGTGCTCACAGTAGGTCAGTCCAGTGCCTTCTAGAAAGTATTTCACCTTTAACATATTTAGAAAAAAGTCTCGCTTGAGTTCAATTCATACTGAGTTTAAGAGACTGATTTTGACATCTGCATCCATTGTGTTACATTCCACTCTACTCACTATTTAGTGGAGTCTGAGAGTTGGTATTCCCTCCTTCGATCATAGCACTCCTGGATGCCCGGGTCATTCCACAAGCTCTTGATTGCATCTACGTAAGGATTCTCGAACATGGAGACCTTTTCTACGTCCACCTCTCTCACAATGTTGGCGTTTCCCTGGAGGGAGGAAACAAAAGAGAGAAACTGCTGTGAAACGAAAAGTAAAAGTAAACTTAATGAAACTTCATCAAGCCTTTTTGATCATTTAAAAACACAGTAACCATGAAAGACAATCACCATACAGGTTACGCAGTCCCAATTATCGCTGGTTTATTTTCTCACTCACTCACATATTCTATATCCAGAAGTTTCTCGACACCCCGAGGCTCAGCATGGACCTAATATCTGAAGCTCAAATCCCACTGGGCCTATTAAGGGGAAAGTTTTGCCGCCCCAGATTCCAATTAAAACTCTCCTGCGTCCCATGACAAAAGATCAACATGTGCCTGAATGTTGAAACTGTTCCTCTTTCACATGCTGCACTAATATTATATCATTGATATCATATACTTAATCTTAGCATTGTGCAAAAAAAAAAAAATTAGACTTGGCCTTGATGTGATGGTTGAGGCCTTGGGATGAGATTTCACATAAAAAGTAACATCGTCTTATTTACACCTTCTGTAATAATCTACGGAGAGGAAAGAGTTTTATTTTCTAATGTGTCTCCTCGTCTCATTTCAGCAACTTGTTTCTTTATTCTTACAAACTATGATTCAACTTTTATTAATTTTCACACTCATTTATCACTTCAGTGGTCTTCATCATAAGACTGACACAAAAAATAAAATTAACAAGTAAGACGTCATTAAGGACATAACAAGTATCCAGTACACAGTAGATACATTGTACTTTTTTCATGGGTGGACTTGATTTGCCTACATGCCTGCAATCATGACATTTGCCGTAAATGCCCAGAAAGGCAGAGTAAACACGATTGACGGGTTCCATTTTCACTTCCTTTGTGATGTCAGTGACCTCCTTTGTCAAAAGGTATAATAGTTCCTGTTTTAGCCTTATGTATATGAGAGCATAGGGATGCTGGGTACTAAGTCAGACAGGCATTCAGCAGCTTTGTTGTACTTCTTCATTGCACACATAACTTCAATTGCATTGTGCAGTTAGTTTTGTTGTTTGCTATACTTAAGTACTTTCACAATACAATAATAGTATTCCAGTATTTTTCCACTGAGTACTGAATGTCTCATACAAAACCTCAGTGTGTAAAAAAACTAACAACTAACAGCCATTTTGACAGTCAAGATACTGGATTATGGAGTACAAAGGAGCTTTTAATTACAAACTGTCACTTGTAGTTTTTTTAATAAAAAAGGATTACACTGGCATTATTTTTACTCAGCATATTTGAGGGATGTACCTGGTTTTTATTGTGTTCAAAGTGGGTAAAACAATGGTGAAATTGCTGGGCTGAAACAGCACATTCAGTTTCATTCTTCATGAGCACAAGGGAAGCGAAAGCACACATGGAGAATGATGATCCACCACAACAGCACAGATTCAAAAAGCGCCTGCTCAAGTTAAATCCAAGTTGTGGTGCCATTTTAAATCTCACAGTTTATACTAAATGTTATCTAATGCACACCTGGTAGTGTGCATTAGATAACACTTACCTGGTGGTTGTTACAGGTTGGTTTTGCATTATGAATGTAATGCCTGACGAAGGTCAGTGACCTAAATGTTGGCCAACAGCCTTCAGAAATTTGCCTATAAGATCTGTCCTGATTATTCAGAAGTACATAACTAAATACTTAAAACTGAAGACATACTATCTTTTGTTAAAAAACAACAGCTGACTTCTGATGTAAATCATCATTGACTGCATCAATCAAATGTTCTGCACAGTCCAGACCACTATCAAATAAGTAATACCTACAGTATATATAATAACAAATACCTGAAGCAGGTATCAGCACTTTAAGCATTCATTTTGTAACATATTAGGAGGTCTTTGCACATTCCCTCCTCTAATGAAATGAAAGGGAGCCATTAACAACTGGTGTACTTGGTAATGTATGTTTACAGGAATGATAATGCTGATAAAAATATTTCTAATCCAGTTACAATATCCCCAATATAAAAGTGTTATATTAATTTCACCTTGAAAAGTACTTTTTTATCCACTTTTTTCTGTGCATTACCGATAAAATACTTACTGGGTCCTAATCCTAACATCCCAACATTATGATCTGAGTTCAGGATATCACAGTAAAATCTACTAAATCATTTATCAACCCCTCTCAACCAAATCTCTAGAAAACCTTTGAGCAAACAAAGTCTGACTGGACTGTGGCCAGGCAGGGAGGAGCTGAAGCAGCACGGTCAGCTGTCACCTGAAATGGTCTGATTTATAAAAAGTGTTGCCGAGGTGATGACTGCTACGCTCCACTTCCTTTCATTTGTCACTCTCACAGGGAATAAACTGTAAAGTAAGAGGTCATTGTAACAGCTCCCAAAGCTGTGACTACAAGAGTAACTCATACAAATGAGGGGGAAAAAAAGGACCTGCTGAAGTGATAGTTACAGAAAGTAACTCCGGGTGAGTAGAGTGCGGCAGGTCTCGCTTGTGTATTTGCATATGTGTATCTGTGTGTGTATATGCACACATGGATTTGAGTGCGTGGAAACACACAAGCAAACACAAACACACACAGGGTGTGATGGAGTGCTCTGAGGACACAGGAAGTGTCAAAAAGAACAGGAAACGATTATGGATGGCTGTTCCAAATAAGATAGACAGTGCTCTAAAAATACACAAGGACGCTGTGGCCACTTTGTAGCGTCTTTCCCTCTTTCTCTTCACCCTTCACTACAGTCGTTATTACAGTTAAAGAATTTAAAATGGCTTGAGTAAAAGGATCTCATTTACCTTGTTGTGCTCGTACTTGTAGGGGATCTTGAGCGTCTCCATGGCTCGGATCATGGCCTGCATGGCTGTGAAGATGTTCTGATAGACCAGTTTTGTGAAACCCCTTTTGTCCTCGTCGGAGTAACCAGCACCGTGGATAATCCTCATCTGTTTGATGAATGTGCTCTTCCCGCTTTCTCCAGTACCTGAGAAAGAAGACAGGGAAAGGAGACAAATGGACAGAGTTCATATATTTTGTAGGTTTGTGCAAACACATTTAATCTCCTGTGTCAGCATCATTTATGACTTTCCTGGACCTCCTTGGGCAGAAATGGAATTGCAACTACATAACAAAAGTCGGATTTTCACAATAAAACAATTAATTAGTTCATTAGAGTTGAGGAACTAGAGGACAGCTGATTCAAAAATGAATCAGTGGATTCACTGCACGAGGTGGGGACGATCGTTCCTTGCACTCACGATGGTCATTAAAATTTCAACAGGAGACTAAGTTTTAAAATCCATCGATGATGCAGTGAACATAAAAAAAATCTTTCTCCTCGCTAACATAACAGTTTTAGCTCACCCCTGTTCTCTCCCTCTCGCGCACCAGGTGCCAAATGTGAGCCCGCAGCTCTTTCCGTAATGCGCGGTCATGTCTGAATGAAGCCGAAAGGAACATTAACTTAAAAGTCACCTATGTCTGAACGACAAAATGTCATCACTTTAACAGATAGATGCAGCCAGCAATGTTATTACATATGGGATGTCTGAAAAGGGCTTTAGAGTGGAGTTGGGGGCCAGAAAACCAAAACAATGATCCTGAATCAGCTAAAAGGCTCATAGAGCTGAGGGAATCTGCAGAGTTGGGTGATAATTCTCTGTGGGGTTCGTGAACAAGCCTTTTCACATTACACATTTTATCCATTATTGTTAATATAGAAGTATTGACTCATGTTGCTTTAAAGTTAAGTGCAAGCAAAGCAAACCCTTAAAAATTTAGATTCAACTTAATCTGGGAATGAAAACTATTCTAAAAAATGTATAAATGTGTGTGTGGACTTTTCCTGAGGGAAAAAAGCCAAATTATGGCTTTTTGTCTTGGAAGACACATGTGCACACATTCATAAACACAGATGTACGCTACATGCACACAGACATACAGTATGTACTCACTAACTCATGCGCAGTATAATATTATGTGCTGGCTACTTTCCTCTCAGCCTGTTTGCTTGGTCTGGTGACAGACCAAGAACAACATCTCTCTCCTCTCAGTGATGACAGGGACTATTTGGGTGTGAAGAGCCGGGGGTGTAGTTTCTCTTTGGTTCATTGAGAATCTTGGCAGGCCAACAGAACAGTCTAACTTTACCTCACCGCTAACTCTTGGATAACTTTGGCAGAGAGGAGTGTATGTGTGTGTTTTTGTAACCTATTACACAGAGACGCCTGCAGTTGACTTTTTTAACCAAATGGGGTAAAGGATGCAGAAGCACCTATATGATGCTTCATGTTTACATCATTATAAAAAATGCATGAGTGAAAAAGAGGAAATAAATTCACCACCAACAGCTTAGCAGCACCTCAAGGAGACACACAGAGCACAGGGGGGCCATACTGTAGTACCAAATTCACTTTTATAAATGCTTTAGTCTTAAGTGATGTGTGTGGAACTACAGTTGCATGTTAAACAGTCATGATTAAATGATGGGAAATCCTATGGAATGAAACTGAACTTGATCTTCTATTGGGCAGCTGAATGATGTTTGTAGAAATGATCTGAGGAGCCGGTGTTGTTTTTTACTTTCATAAAAGAAACTCACTCCTGTGGGTGTCAAATCGATTCAGTGTTAATGACGGGCAGCCTTAAGCCAGCACCAGCAAATCTCAAGGCAAAACACAAGGCAGAGACATGAATTCAATAAAAATACTGCACTGTACCCACGTACCTTTCTAGACAGCACTCTGATGTTCTCCACCTGCATTCACAGTGTGAATATCTACATGTTAGTGCGAGTTATTTTAGTTTAGGACAATTAGATGTCAATAATGCATCATGAGTGTGGAAAAGATCCCAAAAATAGTCATACTATATTAAGTACTTAACTGCATTAAAATGTATTATGACCTGTTGTAGTGGACTTGAATCATGTAAAATTATCTAAAAAATGGTTTAAGTTTTCCTGCCTAATTCTGCACTTTCTATTGCTGCACTGTAAACTTGGTTGCATTCATACAAGAATCATATGACATCTTTAGTGCTTCCTCTCACAATTACAACCATGTGTTTGTTAAAAGCTTGTTAAAAGCTCTGGTGGACTTTGTTCAGTCGTAGCCTTGACAAAGTTCCCACAGCTTTCGCTTGTCTGATAAAAGCAGCCGACGGTGACTGGGCAGATCAACACTTTTGCAAATGTTTTGGACAGATGATATGCAAAACCTGAGTGCAAAAGTGCAGATTAAACATGTTGTAATGCTGCAATGATTGGAAAAGCTGTCCAACTGTGCAAAGTTTGGCTGATATTTTCTGTGACTCTAGAGGTAATTCTATGATCTAAGTTGTTCATAACTGTACCTTTACCTTCAAACCCCATCATCCCACTTGTCTATGACTTTCTCTGTGCATGTGTATATGTGTGTGCAAGTGTGTAAAGGGGGACAGATATCATAAACTAGGTCCAATGGTACTCTTGGGGAGGATTTGAGCTGGCCTGTGCCACTTTTGTAATTGAACAACTTTAAAATCAATTAAGCAGATGGAGAGAAGCCTGATAAGTATTCATGTTTAACCCTTTTGACTGTTAACAGATGTTTCAGATCTCAATGCTAAATAAATAGAGGTCAGATGTATGCGATACATGTAGAAATGCAACAAGAAAGTACTATGCAGCTATTATCTCTCTCAATTTTACTGTATACTAAAATTTATGGCACCAACTTCTGATTATTTTTGAGAAATCTGATGATTATTTACTCTATGAATCTTTTTGACTATGAAATGTTAACAAAATGTTAACATTTTGCTCGAAAAATTACTTAAAACATTGATTTGATCATCGATTATCAAGATAGTTGGTGATTAATGATCTATCAAAGGACGAATTAATTAATTGACTAATCGTTTCAGCTCTAGTAGGAACACAGCACAGGTGACAACAGAGGTAGTTAATCTTGCTCAGGGGCATCTAAACAGGTTTGGCCTCAGTGGGCATAAAACAATATCTGACCACTTTGTGGGGTTAACTTTGAATAAATCAAAAATAATAAGCTACTCAAATACACTCCCATCCTAAGAGACTCAACACTGTACATGTGTTCCTTCAGTCGTTTCACTCCAGTGTGTTGTGTATGTACAGTAAACACATTCCAATGAGGCAAAGCGTTTCTAGTTACAAGTATTGTATTCACGATCCAAACAAACATTACACTAACATTGACCTCATACAAAAGGATCATGGGAATTTGGTTAGTTGATCATAGGAACTTAAATAAAAGTTACTGTTCTGCAGCTGACTTTTGAGTCTTAGATGTCAGAGCATCCTTTAACACTGACAAGAGTTTTCAAAACATCCGTGCTCACAGCTGCATTACCATGCTTTGATAAGAAACAGTGTGCAGTTTTGAGTGTTGGCCTGTCCATCCTGTTGCACTGTGAGCTCACCAAAACAAGTTCCAACAACTTCTGTTGTAACGGCAATAAATTAAGTTAACTTAACTCAATAAATATCACTAAATATTTACTATGACTGATTAGTAGCGATCTACAGAAAGTCCTAAATGTAAAAATAAATGTAAAATACACGCAATTTGTAGCCAATGTGCTAAAACGTACAAAACCACCAGTGTTGACCAGGTTTTGAAAAAAAGTGATGTATTTCAGTATCCTAATAATCTAACACAAATTCTGTTTCCCTTTCTTCAAGAACACAGATTCTCTGTTCCTTTCCAGTCTCCATGTCACCATTCCTAGGCTGAGTTGCTGCTTTCCTCTCTTCTCAATTCATCTTGAACTTCCCATGACTGCACAGCTTTGGAATCTCAGCTAATGTAATGGAGCCACGGTTTCTACCTCCTTTCCCCTGTCGCTTTACATTTCTCCAGACCTAATGCCATGCTTAAAGAGGAGAAGTTCATTTCCCCCCAAAATAAAAACAAGAGAACAATCCAAGTCTAGATGCATTCATCATTTTTACCATCACTTAACATGTAATTCCCCTCAATCAAATAAATATTGTTGTAAGCTAAATGCCCCCCTGCACTATCATCCATCATCTACAGTCACAGTAACGATGGTCGCATAAAGCTTGAAAGTGTAGGTTTCCATTCAGAATTGATTGATTTGAATCTCCTGCGGTGTGAGGGAGAAGTGCTCTTCTTTATCTCAACAACTAGTCAAGTGCCCTCTAAGCTTTGTCCACTACTCCTCCAATGGAGCAGCTCAGTCAATGAGCCTTAACTGGAAAACAAGAGACTTCACTTGTGTGCCAACTTCCCTCCTAAAGAAAATCCCGCATATATGCAGACTTCACCTACTCGATTTTTGCTGTGTTGTCAAATGGGAGGGTCTCGGATTAATTCTCTGTCCCCACAGCAGTCTCATTTCTCTGACGGAAATAAGTCAAAGGTCTTACACAGCTCTTGATATTATTACAACGCACCACTTTAATCTCACAAAATGTAACTTTGTTTGGAGGTGTGCCCATTTTATGTGTGTGGCTGCCTGCTGTTGAGGTCCACTTCGGCAGTTAGAATTTTATGACTAACGTAACAAACTGTATCATATGTCCTAACCGGGCTAGCATGTGTCCCTTAGTTTTGTGAGTAGTTCCCAAACTTTTTCTCTCATGCCTACTATAAAAAGACTTGTTTTCTCGTTGTATTGTTCCCAAATGAATCAGATCTGTAGACATTTCTCACAGCAGACATTTTGACTTGTCATAGCAAGAAAAGCACAGGTGGAACTAATAACATTATTGATGGTTCCGGTTTTTTTTGCCATGCAATGCAGCAATTAATAATATTATTGGTTACACCTGTTTGACAAGTCAAGCTGTCTGCTGTGAAAAAAGGTCTGTTCCACTTAGTTTCACTCCACATTTCTGGTCACATGCTGCAGTTTTTGAACCATTGACTTATGTTATTTCACTAACTTTTTATTGTTAAACGTGGCATAAGTTGCAAAATATCTAAAGTTGTTGATGAAACAGCTATATTGTGGCTCAGTACATTGTGTAGAAAAGCTGCGGGCCTTGTTGGTTGACATGAAGCTTTGCGCATCAACAGGTCAAAAAAAAAGAAAGACTTATCTCTTTTTTTCTTTCCTTGAGAGGTATGAGCTGTTCTAATGGATTACGACAGTGATTTAATTTTCAATTCATGGGTTTATGTTCATGTATTGCAGGAAGGGGAGATCAATTTCAGCTGGTTCTTACCGAGATGCCCCGCCTCACTGTTCTTCTGCTTTGGCGGAAATCGATTTTTACTGGACTTTTCCTGAGTCACCTATCTTAGCGAAGCCCTTTAATATCTCTGACTCATTAGCTGGCTTTAAACTATGTGTGTGCCAGACAGCTCCTAAGTGTTACACTAAGAACCCCACCCCCTCCCCCCACTAGTTATGCATTCTTGGTCATCGGCCCAGGTTCAGTGAGTGTTAATTTCAATACATCTCCCTTATTAATTCAAAATGCCTTAATGGATATTAGATGCACAAGGAGGACGGATTAAATGCTTGCAATGCTTTTTTTTAAACTTGCTCATTTGTTGTGTTGTGAGGGCTTCGATGTACACGGTCCCTGTGGACATGATGCAATTAGTGGATCTGAGAGACTAAAAGTTTAAAAGCCAAGATGATTTGTGGAAAAACCAAGTGATGGACATTTTGAAGAATTGAGCAACTTCTAAACTTGACTGGAGAGTTTTGTGCTAGATCCCACGGGACATTAAGCAATTAGTGAGCTAGAAAACCCACAATACACTGATAGCATGTGGGTTAATGGAGCCATATAGAGCACACACAACTTCCTCTGGTTAACTCTGCCGCTAGTGGTAGGAGTTGTGGAGCCTGTATGAAAAATGCACACAAACGCTTTCACTGTGAAATCAGAGCCCTGTGTGTGAGCTCATATATTCAATGAGCTCTAGTCTCACTGAAAAAAGGTCTTTTTTATCCTGGTTTAGCCAAGACCATATTCCTATCACACTTCCTATTTATTCTACAGTCAGCCTCAACATGCCACCACTTAAACAAGACTACATCATAACAGCAGACAACCATCTACTGTACACCTCTGTCAAAAAACTATACTCATGCTTGCCAGACACAGGAGTATCTACTCTCATTGTAGAAAATTCATAAACGTTATTTGTGTTTGTTACAGAGAGGTTGCACGCATGGTTCATCATTACAGGAAACTTTTTACTCAGCCACTTAATGGATTGTATTTTCCCTACGTCTCAGCATTCAAAGACATTAATTGTACGCATCCTGTCATTAGAGGCGTGCTGCTAAACCACTCTGAAATGTAATAGCCTGTGTTGATAGGGCCTACTGATAAGCAGCTACTACACAAAAAATGAATACTGAATATGAATCACAGTCTTGAATTCTTTGGTGTGGGCCATCAAATGTTTCGTATCATATGAGAACAGTGACTAATCATTGAATAAATACCATATAATGAGAAATACGTCCTCCAACTTACACATCATCACTTTTTAGTGTGGGTCATTGGCCGTTTATGTGTTTGCATAACGGGCGAATTGTTGGGTATTAAAAGAGATTAGAGTGCAACAACAACATAATTATTTGCCCGTAGTTAACAAGGGAGGTGGCAGTCAGCTCCTTCAAATCCTGTTAAGGGGGATTCATTTCATCATTTTGTACTAACGGGAAGGCAAAGGGGAAACCGTTCTCCTTTAACCTCTCTTAAAAACAGCCCTAAAGAGGCAAAAAACCCCTACATGCCTTCTTCAGAAAGCAGCCTGGATGATGTGATTTTAAGTCCCAGCCCGCTCCACCACCTTCTCCTCCATCCATTTTCTAAGGGACTGAAAGAGGAGGGCACTGGATCAGGAAGAGAGGTTTCTGGCACCACTCCTCCGCAACCACAGCCATCGCAACTAATGGGCTCTTCGTTGAAAATCTAATTAACAACGGGATGGTAAGTAGATGGCTTGTTTTCCACAAATTTTTCCAGTATGACTAATACTTCTCGACAGAATTGACACCCTCCCGCCCGTCCCCATTTCACAACCCCACACTGTAAAAATGCACAGGTACCAAAAGTTTTAAGACTTTTTGCCACAGTTACTTTATGATTAAGTATTCATCATCATCTATTCCAACTTATTGTGTCTCTGCTGCTGCTGCATGAAATGATTACAATGAATTCATGTATATAAAAAGGTGGGTGCATGAACATACCATCACACAAGCTTCTATATATGACAGGACTGCATGCTTCCAACCTTGCTCCACAGACTGACACCTGTGATATAATCATTGCCAGGGTGAGGTGTTAAGCTCCAACACTGTCTTGATTACTCCCAATAAAACGCTAGACTTTGGCCCAGCCTATCTCTGACACACCACCTGGACGGGCCCTCTAAAGGCCTGGCTGCACAGGTTGCAGTCAGGCCAGAGAGTGCAATGGAGAGGTAAGAGTTAAGGCCCCTGGTGACTGGCAAGCATTTGTTTCCTCGACACTAACCGGTCGCAGTTATTCAAATCAGGTGTTTTTTTACACCGGGAGCCCTGTAGGCCTGGCTGGGCAGCATCTCCTCCCTCTGCTGACCTGCCAATCTGTGCACTGGACTCACAACACATCTCAACCACCCCCCCTCCCAACTTCTCTCAGGTGGGAAGTCCCATTAACAGACCCTTACATTCCCCCCTCCTGACTGACAAAAGGTATTTTTGCGGAGAGGAATTTGGGCTTTTGCACTCCCCCCTTCTCCCCTCCCCTCTTACTCCTCTCCCCTCCCCCGTGTTTCTCCCTGTCGAGCTTACCGAGAAGCAACAGTTTCAGTTCCCGGCGTGCGTCCCTCTTATCCCGGCGGAGCTGCCTTTCGATCTCGTCGTTGATCCGCCTGGCTTCTTTCGCCTCCTCGCTGAGACAGCACGCCATTATGGATTCCAGGGTCATTCTCTCTCCCTTTTCTTTCCTTTTTTTTGTTTTGAAAAAACACGCACTTTTCCGCCTTTTTTTCCCCTCTTACTGATTCATTCAGATTTCAGATTCGTCGGAGTAAAAAAAAAAAAGAAAAAAAAAGCAGAGGCCTGTGAATGCCAAATAACGTCCTCATGCAGGCCTACGTGTGGTGAAATAACGCGTGGACGCCCTTTATAATGAGTCTGAACGGCGCACAGATTGTAGTGGAAAGGAAAATTAGATATTTGAGAAATTATTGACCCCCCCTCCCCCCGTTTCGGTTCGCTTTCTGATCGCCTCCCGACAGCTTCAAAACAGTGTCCAAAGCGGGTTGAGTTGAATATCTGTGCAATCTTAATTGGTGTAATCTGCTTTTCCGTCTCAATATGATCAACAGATCCTTTTAAGACACATCCTCCGTACTGCCCTGTGTGATCTCGTTAAGCATTGCCATCCGTGCCCGGCCACCCTCTCTCTCTCTCTCTCTCCAAAGTCTTCAATGTTGTTTTTTTCCAGTCAACAAAATCCCCTTGTGCTCAAGTTATCGTCCGCAAATGAGGGCGACGGGGAGAAAAACACATGAATAAAGCTGTCTCGTTTATTTTTCCAATGGCTCGACTCCCGGGCGTGGTAAGGCAGAATATGGCGGACTTTCACTCCAATCCGCTAGGCTGGGATACAGTACAGTTATCTCTCTCTGTCTGCTCAAAAAAAAGCCCAAGAAAGCCACACATAACATCGCATTTCAGCCGGAGCTCTCGACGCCGCAACGAAAACACATCCCCGTTTGCGTTAAAGGGCGTTCACGTCCATGTCTCAGCTGCGGGATGAAAAGAAAGGAATAAACGCTGTGTGTTGTTGCTTTTTTTTTCTTCCCCCCCGGTCAATCTTCTCCTTTTCCTCAATTCTCTTCATGTATTTTTATTACAGAGGCCATCCACTCCTCCGCTGGCAGGGTGACGTCGGCCTCCCATCGACTAGGGGGGAGTGTCACGTCAAACAAACGCCACACACACACAGACACACACACACACACACACACACACAAGTATAAATACCCCCAACCTGTGGAATAGAAAATGTGTATGAATGGAGAAGCTGAACTCGTATCTGTATGGGCGTGTGTGTAATGGAGGTTTTTTTTGTTTGTTTTTGTGCCGACTGTGTGGGAGAAAGTCCCACTGAAGAGTCGTCACATTATATGTCAGGAAATATGATGCATTTTAATGGAAAACACTTTCTTTATGACAGTATGATTTTCTGCAAATACAACTCATTTTTTGTGTGTGTTTGTGACCGCACGGTGAACACCCAGTGGACACAGTAATATGTACACCTGTATGTAGTCCAGTAAATGTTCCCTTTGAGAATAAGGTCTATTGTGCATTCAATCTCTGTCTTAACAAAATCATAACAATATAAATTCCATAAATGTACTATTTATAGGAGGGCAGTTGGATTGTGTTATATTGTACAGGTGCCCTTTAAATTGTATCCACCCTGCCTTTAACAAACTGGGGAGTTACACAGCAGTTGTTAGTCACATTATTCTAACAATAGGCCCACACACTTACAGATTGATGAAATGATAAGTGGATGGATGGATAGATGAGCCATATCACGTATACAGTTGTTCCATTATGAGCACCCCCACTGTTCTTGCCTGTGCCAAGTTATTAAGTTACAAGTCGGGGACTCTTAAGTGTGTGCTGGGACTACAGTGGACTTCTCAGGGCCTACCCAATGAGACCAATAATGAGTTTGGGTCCCAAGCAACACGCTGAATTTCTCATTTGGATCCCGAGATTAAGGTCCAGAGCAATGGTTGTAGAATGAGTGCTGACCTGCTTTATAGGCCAGTTTTGGTTTAAAGGCCTTTTGTGTTTAAGGCCTGCCAGCTTTGCTTCATGGTGGGTCACATGCTGTGTTCCACCTGTAATACTGATTCAATTACAAATCATTTATCTGCACTGCTCCACTTTGCTTCTTATTTTGGGAGACAACCACACTCCACTAACATTATCTAAAACTTTCAAATGGAAACATAAGTCTTAGTCAAATTAGCGGGTGGGCATTCGCAGGGCAAAGTTCAGGACTTTTTAAGTGCCTCATAAAAGATCTACAGCACTACAGCATACTCTCAATGCTTTCAGCAGTGTGTGACATAAATGTCTACATTAGTCCTCGTGACAGTGTGGGTGAGGCAAACGGATCTTGCGAGAGATGGGGATTATAGTGAAGTGAGAACACTTGTCTTCATGAGCTGCTTTTGTTTTTGCCTCACTTCACTGACATATTAAAGTGAGCGAAGTACTGCACATGTAAATCAAGGCACATTATACCGGGGCTCTCAAACATTTTATAATAATAGACCCTGCAGCACTGAAACTTCAGGCCATGGACTTCTGTTTTTGTACCTGGGCAGGGACATGTGTAGCAAGTAGCAAGTCGTCTCTGGACCATCTACAAATGGTCCAGAACGCTGCTGCAAGGCTGTTGACCAGGTCCAGCAAGATGACTCACATCACACCCATCTTATTTTCTTTACATTGGCTTCCCACCAAGTTCAGGATTCATTTTAAGGTTCTTGTTTTTACATACAGAGCCCTACATGGTCAGGCACCTGCGTACATCTCTGACCTGCTCCATCCTCACTTCACCAGTAGGTCACTTAGGTCTTCTGACCAGGGCTTACTGGTTGTCCCTCGTGCTCGACTGAAAACAAAAGGTGATCGTACCTTTGAAGTGGTGGCTCCGACATTGTGGAACGCCCTTCCTATTGACATACAATCTGCGGTCTCTGTTGACGCCTTTAAAAAGCAGCTGAAAATGTATTTATTCAAACTGGCCTTTGTCCCGCCTTTTGCTGTCTAGTGTTTGTAAATATAAATTTTGTGTGTTTTTTAGGTCTGTTGTTGCTTTTGTTTTATTGTTTGTTTCTTTTTACTGTTTTATGGTCTTATTTTTAACGTTTTTACTCTTGTGAAGCACTTTGTGACCTTGCTCTGTGAAAGGTGCTATACTAAATAAACTTTACTTACTTACTTACTTACTAGGAAAACTCACTTTTCCTGACAAACTAATTAGAGAGTTTCACTGTAGTCATGCTCACTTCAATTAGAATTGAGGTCATCTCACATAGGTATTGAGCAGTGTTGATTGTAACCTAACTAAGTGGCCTATTTAGACCATTTAAATGGGGACATCCCAGTGACTCAGTGCTTAATTGCATGTAATGCGTTTGTTTAAATCCAGCTCATGAAGTCACAGCCGGTCTTATCTTTCCTGACATATCAACCAAGCAGGCAAAAATCTGAGCTACAATGAAGCACATGAAAACGTGTAAAAAAAACTGTAAAATGGTTCTAGTAGAAATAATGCTAGCTGTTCAGGGACCTGTCTGATTTGTCCCAGATTTACAGCTTGGGGAGCCATTCAACCTGTGCCTGTAATGAAGGTCAACCAACCAGATCTCTAGAGGGACACCCAGCCACAGGTCTGTAACATTTTAACCTGTCATGTGTTGTTCAGCATAATCTAGTTTAAAGTTGAGACTCCCTTTTAAACAAATACATCCTGTCGCTTTCTGAAAACCGTAACATCCCAGTTTATTTTTCATCAACTATAAAACCATACAAATTTGAAATCTTACAGTATTTTGTTGGTTGATCTTCATGTGACAATTTTAAGGCTTTTGTATATTTAGATTTAGTAGCTTCCTGAGGAAAAATGTGGAACTATCTGAATATATACATATACAATACATATACAATGGATGTCCAAAAAGTGTCAGTAGCTACACCGTGTTTAGGTTAGGCTATTCAATATACCGTATATGTACAGTCAGTGTGTCTACTAGTGCCTACTAGTGTCTACTAGAAGGGTGTACACAAGGCTGGATTACCAACTGGGCAAAGTAGGCAACTGTCCCAGGCCCCCAGACCATTCACTCCAAGTTATGGTGTGGCAGCTGGGTTGTGGCACTTTTTTTTTGCTGATTTTTATAAAGGAATACAGGAATATGCATTACTAAAGCACAATATCAACTGATGATGATAAGGGCCTTAAAGGCCTTAATTATTCCAGTTCATATTGTGCTGACATGGTACATATTTATTTGTGTTTAATCACTAATACGGGAGACAATGCACAGAGAGTGAGAGAGCGTTAATAGGAGGGGCTCATTTTTGCCCCAGTGCCCCCAGGTTAATCCAGTCATGGTGTAGATACAGTCTATGGTGTGGATAAAGAAACAGATAAAATACCTCATCAAATATATGTATATCAAATTCAGATAGTTATTCACCTTGGATACATTCCCAGAAAAACTGTGCACTTGAATTGAATGTAAATGAATTGTAGATGGAGTGCATGAAGGGCAACAACAAATCGTAAATAGTACGTCAGGCTTTTATTTTGTAAGACAAAAAGCTTTTGATTACTTCCTGCGCCGTGTCACGTGACCTCGCCTAGATACGAGAAAGCGTCGCTCCATGGTCGCTACGGAGAGAGGGATGGGTCCGTGTAGTTAAAAAGACACTTCTGTGCACTTTCCCACGCAGTTAGGACAACTTACTATCATGGCAGTCTGTGGGAAACGCTTCTCGGTCGTTTCGACAACGACTCTACCTAGTTTTAACGCTTGTATATCCACGTTTCGGTGCTACTAGTGCATTGATCTATCTTGGCATGACACATAAAGATTAGTTAGCATGCTAGCGAGCTAGCCTAACTGCCTCAGCATCACACAGCGACCACACCTGCCAGTGACAGGTAAGAAATCTTGCTTCGCTTATCTGCAGGAGTGTGTACCACGACCATTTTTCACCATTAATAACTCGGGTTAAAATCCCTTGGTGTTGTTATGTGATGATTGGCAGCACAGCTCACAGCAGGTGCTTTCGAGTGACTAATTCCTTGTGACAGTAATGATGCGGCTCTAATAGGATTTGAGCCCTCTCCTTCCTGTCGATTGTTTGAGGAGTACGCCAGGATAACGAGGGAGGAGCTTAGTTGTGCGTGTGTGTGTGAGAGAAAGCAGTGCTTGCGTGGAAACGCGTGGTGTAATCTCACCTTGTCGACTGGTCCGTCTTAACTTATCCTTATGCAAGATATTTTGCTGTAAGAGACTGTATGTACTTAAGTTGGGATGTGTGAAGGTGAGCCTTAAATAGTATTACACAGAATGGAATTGGAAATTAGAACATGGTGCTATACAATGATACATTTGCAACAAGTAAAGCCTTTCAAAGCATTTAAGTTTCAATCTGAAATATATAGGATTTCAGCCAATGACATGAGTGTATTTACTGGCAATGATATACTTTAGTACATTCAATGTGTTGTTGCTTTCTTCGTGCTTAATGTGATTATTGCTATTATGAGATCAAATTCCTCTTACTGAGCTTCTGAACTGAACTGAACTCTTGTAAAAAAAAAAACATTGATCCATTGCCCTTCATCATCACCACTCAAAAGGAAGAATAGACATTTATGGAAGCAACCATCCACAAACGTCCATTTTTGGGGGGAGTTGAGGGTCAATGCTGCCATATGCTGTACAGATTGTAAAGCCCCTTGAGGCAAACTGTGATTTGTGATATAGGGATATATAAATTGAATTGACTTGACTTGACTCAACCACGATCTTTCTATTCTAGTTTGATAGCATTTCTCTCTGTGTGTCAGTGTGGCTGCAGGTTTTTAGCAGACATGGGCAAACTACAGAGCAAGTTTCGCAAGAGATCTGACCTCTACAGGTGAGACATGTGCACTACTGAAACAGTTTCCATGTCCTTTTATGTACTACATACTAACTATAAGCAGGATTTTCAGTAAGTCCGTTCACACTAGGGAAAAATAAAAAGTACTATAAAAGATGGACGAATGCATACTAAAGGGCCTCGATATTTGGGTGCAGTTTTGATGATCATTGTCTACAATACAGTGCATAATGGAAATGGAGGAGCTACTTAATACAGACTCAAAATTTAATTAAGTTGTTTACAGTAGTGAGACTGCTCATGGAACACTTTGTGACATAAACAATTTATTAAATCTTTGGAAAAATATTTTGCTCTCTGTGGAGTTTACTCCCATTTTTGGGAACAGCAGATACAAGTAGTAAATAAGAAAATAAAGATGATTATAGTTCTTACAGTGTAGTATTAGTATATTTAGTATGTTGTGTGTGTACATGGGAAGTGTCATCTACAAATGTCATTTCCTGAGGATTGTTTTCATCTCAGTAATTCATCTTACGTGTAAGCGTTTTAGCAGTGCAGCCTTTAAGGGAAAAATAGTGGCTGAATATGTTTCTTATTGTTTTAATTATTGGTGTTTTTTATGTTCAGGGCATCTCAGGGGGAGAAGGCTGATAATACCTTTGACAGTCAGGTGGTGCAGTATGAACCTGCCCACCAAGGGTCCGTCAACACTGTCACCAATCTCACCCCAGATTTATGTGTTTCTGGTGGAACTGATCAGGTAAATTAATCTATGCACTGGTAGTAGAGTACTTCAAAATAATAGAATTTTAATCACAGTATTAATTTGATGATGTTCAATGGCTTTAAGAGATAATTAAGATAATTTATTAGAATGTCTAATGCAAGAAAAAGACTGAAATTATACAATTCACATTTTCATTTAGACAGTATAAAAAAGTGTGTTGGGGTATGTAAGACATGAAAATCACTGAAGAATGTGAAACTCTGTGGAAAATCCTTAAACATGTAGTGATCATTGTGTGCGCATGTGTTTGCGTGTGTGTATTTGCATGCGTGTGTGTATCTGCCCCTGTAGGCTGTGGTGGTGTATGACTGGAAACAAGGCCGGCTGTGTCAGTCCTTCCAGGGTCACAACCGAGAGGTTACCAAGGTAACGTCAATACTGTGTGTGCGCAAACTGATAAAGGTGTGACGCTGTTCAGAGCTGTTACACATTTCACATATATGTATGTATGCTCTGGTCTCGTCTCCTCTTAATTCTGCCTCCGTCTACCTGCCAGGCGGTGTGTTATCCAGGCAGTACATGGATCTTTAGTGCCTCACGGGACAAGACTGTTCTGATGTGGGACCTAAACCAGGGGGATGAACCTATACAGGAATTTTGTGGGCATGAGTTGGTGGTCAATGGACTAGCTATCAGCCCTGGTACAACCACAAAGACACACACGCACACACACAATGAGTAAATATTTTAACTGTTGTTTTAAAGTCTTTTTCATTGCTTAAGATAAAGTTGCTAATCTGCAATTTATAGTATGTCAGAATACATGATAAAACTCAAGGTTATCATACCAAATGTATTCTGTTATATCTCCGTGCAGATGGCACCTTATTTATCCCAAAACATAGCTTACTATCAAAAACAATCTATAGTTATACACTTTCTCAATTCCTTGTATTGTTGTTGGTTTGGGAACCGATAACTCTCTGAGAACAGTTCATGAATATTAAACAAAAAGCAGAACACAGCCTTCGCCAGCACATCTCCTCCTTCTGCAGAGGACAGAATCATCTACGGACTTGGTTAAATATCTCTGTTTGTATCGGCTGCCAGCCATTGCAGCACTAAATATACAAGAGTGACAGAAAAGTGACAAAACTCTAGGTGCTGCTGTTGGATGACAGTTCCAAACATGCTTAAACAATGTTTGAAAGAGTGGTCACCATCGGGCCTCCTGAGTATAGATCTAATTTGAGATGTGACAGAAACTTCTCAACAAGCTGGACGGTGTTGAAGGCTGAGGGAATATCTGAACTCATCTCATGTCTTGGTCAGTCAAGGTGCTGCTACACGAGATGAATTAATATATCAGCCTACCACCTGTCATGAATGCAAGCAGTGATGGATATTTTGTCTGATGGACTATATGTTTATTATCTATCTTTAATTAGAAACTAGTATAGTAGATTCCCTTTGGATTTTTCTTTTTGGCAATGGGAACAATTCTTTCATTTTTTTATGTTTATATATTTCAAGTGAAATTTTTAACTAGTCCTGGGGCTTCAG
Source organism: Oplegnathus fasciatus (assembly GCA_003416845.1). NCBI lineage: Eukaryota > Metazoa > Chordata > Actinopteri > Centrarchiformes > Oplegnathidae > Oplegnathus > Oplegnathus fasciatus. The sequence goes on from NTHP01000106.1 coordinate 858,896, forward strand.
AGGTTTTTGCCTTTCAATGTGATTTTTTTTGCACACTGTCATTTATTTCACATTATCAATCTGCGCTGAAACTATTGAACTGTTTTTACTGTGGTTTGTAGATGGGAGAAAGTTATGCACCGGTTCTCGTGACAACTGGATGTGCCTGTGGGATATAGAATCTGCAAAATGTGAACAGAGACACAACATTTCTAGAAACCTGGTGAGAACAATAGTATGTGCTTATTTGTGCACACAACCTTATACTAAGAATTGTTTCAAGAATGCTGGATTGCCTTAGGTGTGTACCTGAGCATGTAAGAAAAAGAATCAAATCAGTAAGCCATTCCGAGTCCATGCCCTGCAGGCTTTAAACCTTTCCACTTTCCTCTCTTCTCTGTCCAGGTTACTCATGTGTGTTGGGTGCCGGGCAGCTCCTCTGTAGTCCAGACCTCTGAGGATAAGACCATAAGGTACAGAAAGATTTGCTACAGCAAATACTTTACTGTAGATGCACATATGCCATCTGCATAGCAAGAAAATTGAAATGTAGTAGAAATCAACTTTGTTTGCAGGTGGTAATGTGAAATATGCTGACTTGTTTCTGAGGAAAATGTACAGTAACAAAGGTGGTGTAGACTGTGATACCAGTGCTAGACTTCAATTGTAAGCAGTCATGGAATGTTCTTTGGTAACAATGTGGGGGTCAGAACTTGCCGATCAGAGAGATACCAGTGTAGAGGAGGTAGGGTCTGTTCCATCTTCCCTATTTCTTGTGTATCTTGAAGAGTGGCAACTTAAATCAGTTCCTGATCTGACTGTTAATCAGTCATAGTTGCGTTCAAGTCCCAGTTGGCTGTAACATTTGGACTGTACAACTAAAAAGCAGCTTAGTTTAGTTTATTGTTCTTTTGGAACTTTTAGAGTTTACGTGCTTTCTGTCTTAGTATCCTTAATATGCCCCAGAGAAATAAAGACTTGCTGCACACTGACAGGCCATATTTACCAAGACTTACAGTGTATACAAATCCATAGGTCACAAAAAACATTAACTTATGCAACTGTGTACAGATAAGCCAGTTATTTACTGCTGAGGGATTGACTGCTGTTATCCCAACAAGGGCAGCCAAAACTTAGCTGCACCTACAGTAGCCGATTAGAATACCGGAGGTGGTATTAAGTCTTGGGATTGTGCCTATACTCTTTCATACAATGGCAGGACATTCTCACAGGTGGTGAGAGAAGGAGAGCGAACAAATTCTTTTAAACTGAATCATAAATACTTGTAGATGTATGTGACTTTAGCTTATAACGTTGACTTGCTGGTACATTAGCATCTGTTAGTCTGGGAGAATGTAGTGATTACACATCTTTACACTTGGCCTAACAGCTTCTTGAACCCTTGACCTCTGACATCAACTCATACAGCCAACTGTTTGTGAGGAATAAATCATGTTGAACAGGTTTATTCCACCTCTATGTCAGGTTATATCTTAGATGTGAATGTGCACATGTACTGTATGGGCGTGCTTGCATGAGTGTGTTTCTACAATCATGTTTTTGTGCATGTGTACAGGGTGTGGGACAGCCGTGCATGGCAGGTGACCAATACTTTTCCAGCCAAGCAATACATCCAGACCCACTGTGACGTTTCTCCAAATGGAAACTACTTGGTGTCCAGCAGCAACGGCTTTGGAGGCCAGGGCTGTGAAGCCACGGTGAGACTGTTGGAGGTGTTTGTGTGGTTGTTGGCTGTATAGGTTTAGATGTACAGATGGTGAATAGGTTGAGGCTCTCAGCAGGTTACCTATCATCTGGGTTTGTTTAAGTCGACACTAGATAAACACCAACTGGAATAAGCAACATGTTTTGTGCCTTTACTGCTGTGAAAGCTGGAAGGTCAGTGGCTTCTCACTAAATACCAGTGCTTTTTCATTTTTTCTCAAACAAAACAATGATCATACATTACTCTTGTGCAGATGGTCTGTGGATGTTTCCCTTGTGTGTTTGACTCCCCCAGCTTGCAGCTTGCACCCCCAGCTAGACCAGTTTCCTGTCTAATCTGTATCAACTAAAAGTAGCAAGAGGCAAGAAGTTAATCCTGTGACGGAGCACCTATTTGACTAATTACCAGTGGTTCTGTAGTACAATCCAGTCTAGTATAAAATAAAACACATACAAAGTTTTGTTTAGAATATATGACACACATTGGTAGGTTTTATTACAATACTGCCACTTAATTCAAATGTATTTTTAGTTGTCATTGTTCAGATTCAGAACAGGAATTTAGTTTAAAATTGAATACCCTTCGCCTGGCTTCTACAGTGTGGCTCCTCACGTGGGAACATCTTGTACTTTTATCATCTTGCATTTGATTAATATCTTATTTTATGTCATGACTGTTTTAATGTGGATGGATGTAATCTTTCCTGTTTGTTTGGAGTATTGTAACTTTTTGTATGTACATCTGTGTGTATGTTTTAATACTTCTTAGTATAGTAATGCTAGTAGTACTAGTAATACTAGAGGTTACTTTGTTATTATTGATGGGTTCAGATTTCAATAAAATTCTAAGCAGACAGTTGTTACTGCACAATCTCTAATTTGTCCATTTGTCTTTGCAGATAGTTTTGAATAGTCTGACATTGTCATGTGTTCTCAGTGGAGTTGTGTCTGTGTCATTAGCTCTGGGACCTGCGTCAGCCCGGCTGTAAAGTTGTGGAGTACAGAGGCCACCTCCAGACCACAGCCTGCTGTATGTTTCTGCCTACGCCTCCTGGTGGCACAGCTTGGGTAGCAACATCCTCCCATGACGGCTCCGTCAAAATCTGGGATCAGCTCACAGCAGGTAACACCCATTTATATACAGAAAGACAAATACCAACACACACATGGGCACACATACAGATACTGTTTGGGTGTTTAGTCTTTTTACACTAACTCTCCTTCAACCTTCCCTCTACCATCCGCTTTTCAGTCTGTTTAGGGACGTTGTCTCTGGACGGTGCTGGTCCACTGGTTTCTCTTGCTCCTAATGACTCCAACAATCTGCTGTGTGCCAGCTTCAACTCCGGCCTCCACCATATCCAGGTGGGCCAGGGATCGAACCAGGCTCAGGGTTCTGGGGCAGGTTCAGGTGGAGCTGGTGGCCTGGACATAAAAGTTGTGGCACGCTTCTGACAGCCCAGAAGAGCCTGGTATGACTCAGACCTGTGAACAGCAAGTGACTCAGCGAGCAGTGTCACTGGACATGGACGTCTTATCAGTTCTTTTTTTTTT
>NTHP01000106.1:862256-872843 GCA_003416845.1 Oplegnathus fasciatus
TTTTTTATAATTTTACATATTTCTATAGACATTTTTGCTTTACTAGACTGCCATACAGTGAAGAGTGACAGAAGAGATCCGTGAGAAAAGGAGGGGATGATAATGACATGTATGGAGGATGCACCTTTTGTCCAGCAGCGCCACCTGGATGCGCATCCTAGCTGCTCTTCTGGGAGACTGGTCTGTAAGTCACATTACCATTAATTGATGAGACTCTAAACACCAAAATGATCCTGCTTGGATTGCTGCCTTCTTGGACCAAGCTGGAATAACTGAGGATTACTTTCAGTTGGAGTCTAGTCTAGGTGGAGTTGACGAGATGCTTCATGAACATGCGCAAATGAAAATTTGGAAGCATTATTAGAGCAGGAAAGTCAGCTGTTTGGTCAGGTGTTACTTCTCCTGAGTCTGACAGAGAATTGGAAGCCAAATAGAATTTCATACTAAGAGTGTGTAATTTCTTTTTCCTCGATAAATTTAGTAGGCGCAGTCAGACTAGCAGTCTTGTTTGTCAAACACTTTGTGGGAAGTTGTTTTTTATCACCAAAACAGAGTAATGAGGAACACATGTATGTTGATGATAATAATGTAACCATTGATTAGTTTGTACTGTAGCTTTAACCTGTCAAGTGTTAGACCAAATGAATACCTATGACACAAGACTGTATTTGTTGTTTTTAGGTAGAAATTAATTGATAAAGATTTTTAAAGATACAGATTCTGATATTTTTTAACTAAAGCTGCCGATAGTTGATGTTTGGTGCCGATGTGCATTTCATTTTGATAATTACTATGCAAAATACCAGAGAAATTCCCTTTTTCAAACATAACAGTTAGTTACTTAAGTTTGATAAACATTGATTGAGGTTTTAGGATTTTCTTTAATATGGTGTGGCTACTGTGCTATTAACATCATATATTTGTAGTTAGCAATCCATACTCACTGTAGTCTAGCCAGCAAATGCTAATGTTAATATTAGCAGCCTTAAGTGAGTGAATTTGGCCGCACGTTACATTCCTACCTGGACTGATTATTGTCAGGACATGAGTTAAACCACTCTTGTATTTGAAGAGTAAGTTTGATCCTGATACTGATCATGTTGTCACTTTCAGCAGCTTAAAAATGACATCATTTACCTTTTGTTTGTAGATATTCTGGTGACCATCACTCCCAAAGATGGTTGCTATATGATCCAATTCCACTTTAGAGAATTATCTGCAACTAAAGGAACAAAACGGACAGGCCAGGAGGTGGATCAAAGTAACCAGTTTAACAGTAATGTACTCTCAGGTGATTCCAAATGGACTTATATGAATTTTAATCTGAAGGCACAAATTGGTTTAGTACCTACTGAACATGGGCACATGAGATGAAGCTTCAGAGATGGCAGGTTACAATGAAAACTTAAGAGTCGCAATAAGAAAACTNNCACATTTTCAGAATTATTTTTCTAACATTTAGTGAACATTACAAGCTGTAGGGAACCAAAGATCATACTAGATCAGCGATCAAAGATCAGGCATTTCATTTTGTGAGAATTTACCGTTGGGGTATTTGTCACTCTAAACATCGCCAGTTGATTTGATTTTATCTATTAGTGTTTAATTCATTATGATTAAGCAATAAATAAGGCATTTTATCATGTCTGGGGAGTAAATCTTGGTTATAGCTCTTTGTGTCAGCTGAAATTTTTAACTTGGTCACAGACTTATATTTAATATGCCACGTACATATATGTCATTAAATATGAATAAAATAAGATACACCTTTATTGATCCCAAGTGGGGAAATTTGGTTGTTGCAGCAGCACAACGACAGAAATAAATACAGATAAGTATAGAAAGTAACAGAAATAAATAATAAGAGGTATATAAACTAAAATAAAAATAGAAACTATACAAGAGCATTTGGAGACAAAATGACATGGTAAAGTGACAGTGGTGTGATTAATAGATGCAGAATGCTTTCTTCATTTGATTCAGTAGAGTAGTACAGATAAATTAAACCATTCATGGTATACCAGCTCACTCTGTCAGAGATGTATCCCAATACTAATTAATCATATGTATACTGTGCCTACTGTGAGAAAAGATCTAATAGAAGTTAGAAATAATAAAATATTGCCCTCTTTTTCAGTAACATAACCAATCATCTCACAAACTGTGACACGTCACTGGCGTCTTTCAACAAGTTTACAACTGAAATCTGCTATTAGCAGCCACTGGCCAGTTTTCACTGGAGCTGATTGGGTTTACTTGTTTTGCTTATGGGCACCATGACAATCTGTTTAAAGAATGGACTTCAAATGTCCAGGGTTTTCCCAACTGTTTCTAATCCTTAATTCACTGTAAGAATATTCTTGCCTGCTGTGTGAGCCAGAACAGAACTATGGATTGTTCTTTTTTTGAGCTTACTTTCTTACATTAAGCATCAGCTAATATTATCAATAGTGTACACTTGTACACATGTTTATGCCCAATTTAATTTATATGTATGCAGCAAGAGTCGTGGTACAGTTGATACTCATTGAATTACTAACTTAACTTACTAACTTAAATACATTTTTGTTGGATTAAACTGTTAAAAATGAGCATCTATTCCAAACCCACCATGGGCTTTTAAGAAACACCAAAGATTTATGAGTGCCACCTAGTGCCAGAAATGTCCTTTGGTAGAAAGTTATCGAATAGTGGAAGTACTACAAAATAAAATAATGTTTTTAAAGTGATTCATCCAAAAAAAAAGGAAAAAATAAAACCTAATGGACATTTCATCTCAAACCAGACTGACAGTACATTGGTTTTAATAGATTCCTACGACTTTCCTACAGATTGTTTTTTGATCAGAATTATAATCAAACACACATTCACACTTTGCAGGGATATCACATCTGCGTGGAATTATTAATGAATCAGAAAAGTAGAAGACTTTGTCATACTGTGGTGTTGAATTTATTCAAATCTGGACCTCATTTTCACTTTTGACACGAAAAAGAAACATTTAACCATCGACAGGTTTTGATAAAGACACACACTCACACACACAAAGTAGACAACAGCAGGCAGAACAGTTGGGTGCTTGCCACATCACTAAAGTACAGAAATATTCTGATATAAAAAGGTTTAAAAATATTAACTGATGAAATAACAAAAATCAACATCTACTCAAAATTCAACAGATACAAATAATTGCATTAAAGAAAAATATACATTATTGGCACAGCATGTTATAAAAAGCAGGCTACGTGGAATAATAGGAATAAGCAGTATATGGTACATTAAATTACTAGCCATTCAACATAGGAGAAAAATAATCTGAATGTAGCATTCAATCCGGTGCTGAGAGATGCCAACAAAAAGATCCACTGGCAACTTTCAACATCCAAGTGGTAATATCAAGTGGTACATGAGCAGGCCTATAGCTAGTGGCAACGTTAAGTTTACAGTGTCTCTTTCATGATATGGAGAGTTTTCAAGCTGGTTTTTGTCTCAGAAACTGACATTTTTGTGGTGCTAGAAACAATTAATAAAAACAGTGTGAGAGAACTTGTGTGCAATTTAAAGAGAAACACTTTTCACTTCTCGTTCTTTTTTTTCTGTAAATTTTCAGTGCCAAGAATACAACACCTGATAAACACCCCTCAAAATCCTGTATCTTTAGAAGTCCTGAAGCAACTGAAGTACCGTATGAATGAGAACCTGACCCCCTTTAGAGCACTTGACTCCAACATAAGTGATCCATTGGAAAACTGGGTAAAACCTTCCTTTAATAACATACATGATTATTACTCAATTAACACCTTCATAAGTCACACGTGCTCTCATTAGTAAAACGTACACAAGTCATCGGCTACAGACTGTAACCACACACTACAAGACACCCGTATCAAAGCTCCTCTTTCAAGTCAGCTTCTAAAAATCTATTTTCATTTTACACATTTTAAAATTTGCAAACATGTCAACATGATTAGACAGAATGGCTGCGATGATGGAAGGAAAGAAAAATTCAGAGGGTTTGTGTCCAGTTTAGTCTCGTAATGTGAAACAGCCCTCGAAAGTGTGATAATTTGGTCTATACAGTACAGTCATCAGTGCAAATGTTGACTGTAATGATACAGAATAATAAGACTCATTATAATACAGAACCCTAATATAAACTTCTGGCTAATTCATCACATCACACATCACATTTTGGAAGGGTTCTCTACCTAGGCAGTTAACAACATGTATATAATGTAACATAACAATACAGGCATAAAAACATAGCATGCAAGGAAATTGCTTTGGCTATATGGGCTACCTGGGGGTGAGGGTTTACTGCAGGAAGGAACTGGGTGTGTTTGGGTAAAATGAGGAAATCTTTTAAAACAGAGATGTTCAAACCATTAATACACAGTTAGACAACCTGTATTCAAATATTAAATATTTTTGTAGTATTTTACTGGCACCAAGCCTTAATTCCAAGAAAAAAAGAAAAGCAAAACAACCGGTCTAATAAGAATATCTGAATCCAGCCATTGTACTGAATGTGATGGATATTATGTGAATGTGCTGAGAAATGGCCCCATGTGTCTGTACCTGGTATTACGGTGATGCAACACCTTCCTTGTCTGAGAAAAATGTTAACACTGCACCCTTACTACACCGAGAAACATTAGGAGTGGGGCAAAAAATGCATCCCAAAGCATCTCACACATAGTAATAGTTGCTGAGGAGTTTGTTAATCTGAGTGTCGAGGGTATACATACTGGATGGTTCTTTGGCCTCAGTAGTGTCATCAACTGTAGGAGCTCTCTGATCAATTCAACCATCCTGCAACATTACTGACTTGTGCAGTCCTTTAGTCAATCTGTCTCATGGGACACTGAAAGCAACATTTTCCCCCCAAATCTGCACAGCATTAGGGTCATTTGTATAAAAACATGTGTTTATAGAGTCCAGATTCTATAAATTGAAATTACAAAAAACTTTGCCAAGGGAAGATGGATAGATGAAGACATATGTCTTAAACATAGAGGAGCATGGCAGGGAAAGTCCCAGTCTTTATGACAGTACATGATGAGGAATATATATATAAAAAAAAGGCAAAAGGCAGAAATAATAAAGATATAAAAAGCCCTATCAAACTAACAAACTAGAGTTAGCTACAGTGATGAGCATGTGTCTAAAGCAGTTTTAACATAATGTTATACTGTATATATCAATCAGGCTGGTTGTAAATCTCTCATTAGGTTATTGGTAAGAGCTATGATCACATACTAACATGAAACAATTTAGAATAATGTACAACATCTTCAAGCCTGCCTTTAGCGATGCAGGGTCAAATGGGGTTGTACAGTACAAACTTGTATTTTTGCCACAGTATCAAAGGCACTGGACCTAATTTAATCCGTAATCAAGTTGAGAAATTGATCCCATTTACTCTACTTCACTAAGAATCCTAAAAAGATGTATTAAGACATATTGCAAGCCAAACGACCTCAGTCATTTTTCTAAACCACTTTTGTGGATAATTTGCTTGTGCATTCACACATTTAAATGTTAAAAATGCTATTTCCCAATTTAAACTTTAGAACCACTAGCTGCAGTTCAAATCCCTACAATAATTCAATGTGAGTATCAAAATGATGAATGAAAAGCTGGATTTGGTCTTAGACATTAATCAAACTTTGTAATTTCAACATAGTGCAAGAACACAAACTGCGCACCCATTTATCAATAAGTATTGTACGTTACTGAGACAGATTTCAAACCATATCTGAAAAACTGTGAAGTGACTCAAAGAGACCAAGACATGATTTTAACATACTCGATATCTCTTTTCCAATTCAGTGTGTGTTGGTTGAGTCCCTGAGATATTGCTGCCTGTCTGCATTTTCTCCTAGTCTGATGGTGACTTTTTCATACAGTGCTTTTCCATTTCACAAGCTTGAAACGCACGCGCACACACACACACACACACACACACACACACACACACACACACTTTAATGCATTTGCACACACATGTGAGCAGGTCACCCAGATGCATTTGCCCATGCACCCATACACACAAATACACACGATGAAAAAGAGGTCCTGATGTCAAACTATTGCCACTATGGAACGGTGACTTGATGAAACAAACTAGATCTACATGGTTTCAACATTTTGGATGGAAAATGGAATAAATAAATCTTACTATGAACAACTATCCAACATCTTGAGCATTTTTACATATTAGAAATACAATGTTTGTATCGGTCCCCTGCATCATACACCCAACCCCTTTCCTACTTCAATAGTTTCAAAAAGGGGACAAACCTGTGTAAGAATCGTAACCCCCAGGTTATTCACAAGGATAGAAACAAACAAAGATACATAAAATATGCTTATTCATTTAGCACAAGCTTTGACAATGCTTATCCAAACACCAAAAATTCAAGCCCCAACTTGGGAGTTTCTCAAAAGTAGCTGAGGTGTAGAATTAGGCCAGCATTTAGAAAACCAAGGACATCTCTCTGATAACTTCCTCACAGAAGTAGCAAAAACCTTTCAAAGCCTTGAGACAAAAAGAAAAGAGAAATTGTTTGGTTGATTTGCGTAAGCTCCAAGTCAACTGTCCACACCTCTGAGGATTTTTAGGTATTCTGTAACTAAAATCAACTCAAGCACTTAAAATACTGTTTTCAAATCTAGTTTTGTCCCCCATCTGACAATAGAGTTGTAAATACCCAGTAGTTGTGTTGCTGTAGATGTGTACAGGAAACAGCATTCTGACATCAGCTGCACTTGGTTCTACATTACCCCCTCCCTCCCCCTCATCCTCGCTGCCACCTACTGCTCCCCGGTGCGTTCCAGGCCGTCTATGACGCGGCTCAGCCTGATGTTAAGCAGCCTGATCTGAGTGTCCAGGTGGTCGATTTTCTCTTCCAGTGAACCTGCCCCGCCTCCCCGACGCCAGTACGCTCCCACGGGCCCGGTCATGAAGTACACCGCCATGATGAAGCACAGTGGCAGCACCGCGCGCTCAGGGTCACCCTCAAACTTCTGCAGGATGTAGAGGCAGGACAAGGCGAAGAGCGTGACACGCGCTAGCCAGAAGAAGCGGCCAAACACAGCGTGCAGCAGGTAAAAGAAACCCCCCAGGAACATGGAGAGGAACCAGTAGGCCACGAGTACAGCGGCAACCAGGAGCAGGGCGCGTGCCGGAGAGTTGGTGAGAGATGTGGGGCTGAAGTAGTGGCTGAGGTTTGAAGCTAAGGAGGGAAGAAAGAGACAGAAGTGGAGGAAGGTAATTTTAGTTTTTTACCTATCGTGCCTTTGTTAGCAATGTCATAATAAATTTAAAACTTACAGTCGATGCCCATCACATCCAGCAAATCTGACCAGATCTTCCAGATGGTGTCGAGAAAAGAGTCCACTCCATGGACAAACCGCTCAGTCGTTTTGGAGAAAAACTATAGAACAAAGAAATACCACAGAAATAGAGATGGGTAAGACGGTTTAATCGTCACATTAAAATTTTTGTCTAGACCTATGGTATATACGGAAGAATCATTCAGAACATTGTAATGGAAAAAAACCTACAGTGAAAACCAATAGTAAAAGGAAAGAAAATGTACATGACTGTATCCTGCCTAACCTCAGTTTATGCCAGCTAAATTACAGCCCCGTTCATAATGAATATTTAATGCGTCATATTTAAATGTATTTCAAAAGCATAAAAACTGTTGAAAACAAGACTATAAGTGCAAAAACTGAACTGAGGGTACAGAAGATGACTGCAGTGTAGAAGTTTAAGTCAATACCATTGTGCAATAATCGTGATGGCCAGATAATTCTGCAATCTACTGTCAAGAGCCACTCTACGCTCTAGTATCACAGTAGCCTATCTGTCAAAAGTGTTGTTGGCACTGTCCACATTTAATATACATTTCAAAACTACTAAGAAAAACAATGCTTTGTTAGACAATGCTTCTCACTCTAGCTGCTGCCTGTGTTGTGTTTTCTTCTGGAGCCTACAATATGGAATGGACTGCATTAAAACCTGACGCTACAGATTTGGGGAAGTGACATAACAGCTTTCGATCTTGTGATTAAAAAACATATCTCTCTGACCTATGTGGCTAGAAATCAAACAATTGCCCTCCAATTCTCCGACCAACCAACTCTCTTTTTCATTTTAAAATGGACAGACAACCAAGGTATTGATAATAATAGTAATAAGTTAAAAAAAACGGATTAAAAACCATTACAAGGGCAGGTGCTTTTTTTTTACACTGTGACAGCAGACTCTTCACTAGAAGTAATCAATGCAGCTGCCGCCTATACACACTTTAATAGCCCTTTCTCACAGCTTATCATAGCTGAAAAAGCCCAGGCATAATTAATGACACTAATGATGCTTCATTTTCTTTGGTGTGCAAGTAAACCACAGCACAATATCAGGGCTGTGCCTCTGGGACACCTATATTGACTGCAACCTTTATTATTGATATTATTTCCACCTGCATTTGACAAGTCACAATATCCCTCACCACAAAGGTCTATTCAATGTTGCTTGGAAATTACTTTAGGCAGACTAACTAAAGAACATGCTAAACTACATCTGTGCTTATTGTCTCAGCCTTGGCTTTGCAGACAAGTCACAAGGCGAGGAGTTTGGTGTGTTTGTATGCAACTGATCATCAGTTTCTCTTTCCATAACTTCAGTCATTCTCAATTTGCATGTTGTTATCAGTAAAGCAGACACACTGGGACACGAGGCTTTCATTATACATTGTCCTAAGTTATCCACAAGGACACATGTAAATGGGGCCACCACCCCCCAATCAAAATAGCTAAAGCTGCTCTGTGCAGTGAGACAGTGAATAATCACGTGTGTAGCCTAACATAGTATGTCACTTTGCTTTGCTTTGGCGGCTACAAGCAGGAAATAACATTAGATTTCAAAATGCAGGAAGTGCAGCCGGACCAATGAGAGCATACCAGCTAATGTGTTTCCTTAGCAAGAGCAGCTCTCTAATAATATGAAGATGAGACATAAAGAAGCAGGTGTTACGGCCTGGACCAATGGGGCTGCATGCCATCTGTGCGGTGACATTACATGTACCGGCTGATGGACTCAGTACAATGAATGACAATATTGGTTACACAACAAACCATAGAATTTAAGTGTTACTGCATGGAAACATACCCCATTTTATTGTTTACAGCAACGCTACATAACCTGACATCTTCTTTAGGTGGATAAAACATGGGATAAAGGCTAATTTTTCAAAATGGCATCCGTGAAATTGTTGGCAAGGCCCGGGCGCGCTTGTTTCCTGTTCGCCATTCTCTGACCACAAAAACCGCATCAACTGCCAGCTTCTACAAGCCAAGGCCGAAGCGAGCTGTTATCTTGACAAAACGTGTCCCACACTCACCTTGTACAAGCCTCTAATGTTGTCCTCCCCGAAGACACTGCTCAGAGTCTGGTAGATGCCATTAGCTGCCCGTCGGAAGCTGTTCTGGTTGCTGGTCCTGCTCCTGCCCGCTTCGGCTGTGCACAGGAGAGACGCGGAAAGCACCAAAAAAACCACGAAAAACCTGATTCCCTTCATGGCACCGAAGCCCCGAGATGTCGAGCAGAAATGTGTATCAAAATGGTTCAAGAAAACGCAAGGTAATACAGGTAGTTAGCTGCCTAAAGTGACACCTTGCTGGGGGATGACAGACCGACTGTGATGGTGGTGATAACCCGTGTTGCCTCAAAGACGCCTCGTAAATTCTCACTTCCGCGCCTTGAATGGGCTTGTCGTGCTTTTGGAAGAAATTGATAAAGGGTCGTGTGAGAAAAGCAAACGGTTGATGGTTGCTGCTTCATCTTATCGGGCATTGTGAGCATGCTGTCTGTTAGTACCCTAATTGATGTTTGAATTGTTTTTGGGGTTTTTTAAGAAAAGACATAGCCCGTGTGCGTCTCCTTTAAGCATACAGAAATTACTGTCAGTCGCAAAAAAGACACATACGCATCAACACTGTTTAGAGTACCAAATTAATAAACATATATTTATTACATGTACGTCTTCCATCCCATTTGCCTTTTGAAACAGTTGTATTGGTGTCGGCCTCTGTGATTTCGACATTTCCGATTACCCTTAAAGGCATCATTTGTATTCATGTGAATTTGAGGCAGGATAGTCTCATCTGAAGCTTGCTGCTGCTCCCCAGCGGTGAAATAGTCTCCCTGGTCTCCCTGATTTTTGTCCAGCATTTCTTCTTACTATTGAAAGCATCAAGCTCAGCTTTATCATAAGGTATGCCCCTGGTTCAGTTCTGGTTCCTCCACATTAAGCTAAGATTTAGTTCATAGCAACTCTGTCATGCTTGGACAAAGACATGTCTCTGCATCGTCCAGTCTCCCTATATCTGTGTGTCTACAACTACACAATTATACTACTAACCAACATGATTAAATAGATTGAGCTGTAACTGTAGTTTAATAAACTGTCTTGATGTCTGGTTGATCGACTTTTGATTCATTCATTTGAGTCATAATTCAGTTAGAAATGAAATTACTGTCTGCAATTACACCTGATTTTGTCTAATTTTCTTTAGTTG
>NTHP01000106.1:872927-909984 GCA_003416845.1 Oplegnathus fasciatus
GCTGTTTTTGTGTTCTTCACAAGGAAAGAGAATATTGATGAAAAGAAAATTAGCTCATTTGATGCAGAAATGTTTACACAAAATGTCCTTGTTCTTAGCTGTTATGTCTACTCCTGCGTAAGTACATTGAGAGCAATGAAAAACCCGGAGTCACATTCCTTGTATGTATACACATACTTGGCCAATAAAGCTGACTTTGATTCTGATTCTGAAATGTCCACACAACAAACTATTCAAAAATGCTTTTTTAACTTGGCTTGCACCCAGATCCCTTAGAAAAGACGACCAATAAGTTTTGTACCATAATATGGTCAACATCAATTTTCAGATGTATATGTACTTTCAGTGGTGCAGTTTTCAGTAAACATTTTCTGTTCTGGTCTTACTGACTTGGTATAGAAGTGAAGAAATTGTAATGAGAGTTTTAGGAAAATAGGATATCACTTTGAGCATATTGATGACTAATATTTTAGCCTGTGACAAATTGACTAATGATTTAGTGCACCAGTGACAAGTTGCCCACTTCAGTTACAATAACCATGTCATTAATAAAATGCATCATTTGTCTCCACTGTAATATATGATTATTATTGTTGTTGTGTTTATTAGATGCCCTGGTGTCTGTTTAAATGTTCCTCTTGGGGATTAATAACATTTGTCAAATCGAATACCAGCGTGCAGACCAAACCTCCTGTTTATGAGACATGATGGGAAGTTCAAATAAAGATGCAGTTCACTGCAGTTCCAGAGAGGCTACTTGTTACTTGGATGGCTTTCCCCTGAGTTCTCATTATACGAGTCTTATCTATATTGTGGGGCAGGCTAATAGTGCAGGAGGAAGTAGGTCAAGGCTGCAAGTAATGATAACATGAGTGGTGACCAGAGTGGCACAATAAGGCCAAATGCAGGAACGGTTGTTTTTACAGCAGAAACAAGCAAGCCATGTTGCTGGAATTTGTTTAATTATAGGAACATGAGTATTCAGTCTCTTTAAATGAGCACTAACTGGCCCACTTTAGAGATAAAGGGATGGTTGGACTCACCCACTAGATGGTAGAATTGGACTATGGTTGCACCCTGACAACACTAAACATTAAAATATACATGAGATTACTGTGTAATAGCCTAATTGTGAGACATTTTGCAGTAGATTTCACACATATACGAGCAAAACTAATAATTGTCATAATGGCAGCACAATTTATTAGGGTTAGGAAAATGTTCAGGTGATACATGTGGCAGAAAATATACTTTAGGCCTAATTTTAGTGCCTCACCTTACCTCTTTCTTTCTGCATGTGTTTTCTGACAGCAGTCGCTGTGTAACGAGATATGTGGTATCCGAGCAACGACGCACGCAAAGTAACGCAGAGTGCAGACAAGAAGCTGGCAGTGAAGGAATGTTTTAACCGTAACAAATGTAATGAAGTGAGAACTATATATCGACTTTGGGCCGACTCTAGCAGGTGTCTGTACTGTACACATGGAGTTTAGTTAAGCTGCCAGTCTGTTTTTAGGCAGGGTAAGTTAAAATGTATGGCCGAGCTCCACGAGTGACCTTCCTGACAACAAGCGGCACTTCATCTACAGTTGGCCCCGGATCGTACGACGTCGCTCTGTGCGGTTCTAAAATATCAGGTAGGAATTGGTTAGCTTCAATTAAGACTTGAGTGAAAAACTGTAGACTACTCGAGTCTGGTTTTAATTAGAGAAATCCACCTGCTTCTCTTTTTTGTGATTTTGAGAAAATGTAGGCCAAAATGTACATTATTCAAATTAACCTAGCTAAGCTGTATGTTAAAATGCTAATGCTACCCTAAAAACAGTAAGCTAGCGTTAGCTAACGTTACTACTTCACAGTGATAGAGTCCAAATTTAATCTATTTATTAATTTATTAGAAAAAAGGTACAACATTCACATTTCATAATGTTAGCCTACATGACAACTAGGTATGTAACCCACAGGTAAAGTAATACAAAATAATACATCTGGCACTGTAACTCATTACATTAGTCATGACATTTATAGACATTATACTACATGCTGTGTAGTTTAAAATCTTCATGATCCTGTTATTTTGTCCATTCGCTAAAGTAAATTACAATTACATCAATACAATTTAATAAGCAAACATAGAATACAGCATCTAATCTAATATAATCACATTTTTGCTGTTTTTGAATCAATCAACAACTTGCTTATTCCACTTTTGTATGTTTTTCTTTATTGCAGATGGCTATGCTCCTTTCCTGTCCTTGACCAACAGACAGTCAGTATTCAGTGAGTCCGGTGAGAGGATACCAGGACCTGGACAGTATGACTACTCCTCTGTCAAGGTACTGTAGGTCAGAGACAACCATTTTAATATAATTAAATCAAGACCTGGGTGTAGCTCAGAGCCATATACTGGGTTAGGTGAGGCTGAATTTCCTACTACAATGCTTGAAGAAGTCCTTGTCAAGTATGTAGGAATGTACGGTTCAAAGAAAGAAATATACAGTGTACAGAGTCCATTTCATTTATGTTGGAATATTTTTAAGAGGAATCACGTTACTAGTTATTCCCTGGCTCACCAACATAACACAGAGGATATGAATAGAGGAGAAGCAATCAGTATTGAGGTAAAATTGTTTGCATAACAACTAATTTGACTGCTCAGCAGCTCTTGAATTGTTTTTCCCTGTTGAAACATATAAAAGTATAGGAAGGCAGGAGATGGAGCTTATAATACTAGATGAGTGCAAGTGGGGGTGGGGGTGGGGGAGGGGGGGATTGTTGGAAATATACTGAGCAAATGATTGCAATCTCATTCTCTGTGTGTGTCTGCTTGTCTCTCTGTTGGACCCGTGTCTCATCAGCTAAACATCCATGGTGGCCGCAGTCTCCAGAACCGCTCCAAGCGTTTTGAGGAGGCAGTGTCGAAGGTTCCGGGCCCCGGGGCCTACAATGTGCTGCCTGCCTCAGGAAACACCCTCAGGGCTGTGACGGCTGATGCCGGACAGGCTGAGAAGCTTGGCAGGAAAATGGTAGGCATATGGGTGAAGTTATGAGGGCAAAGTAAATGAGCAGTCAAGTTACAGAAAATTATTTATTATAGAGTTTTCCTTCCAGCCTATTATGTTGTCTGTCTGTCGTACATTGGCTTTTAGTCAGTATGTCCTCTGTATATATGAGGAATATGTGGAAAACTGCTCTCTTACTTTGATCTGAATCCAGCATGGATCAAAAAGTCATCTAATACCTGTGCAAAAGACAGGGATCAAGTTTAGGTGTGCAGGGTTTTTACTTTTGTACTGTGGTGTGTATATGTCTCCTCAAATGCTTTAGTCCCGTGTATTATCAGCCTCATACTGAACCCAAATATTTCTCTGCGCTGGTAAGGGGTCACCCTTTTCCCTCTGGTCCCCATCTAAGCAGGGTAGTGTCTCATGTTCTGTTAGCACTACGCATAAACACACAGTTAACAACTTTTATTTTCACACTTACAATAAAGATACAATAACATCTAAGACTCTCCTCAGCACTGTGTACTGTGAAGTGTTGTATCTGTGCCATTTATCAAACAGAAGATATGAATAGCAGCGCCCCCTCCAAAAGTGGTGACTGCCAATACTTGCAGACAGTACCTTGCCAGTACCATAGCCCTTATCTTTGGCAGTTCTGCCATCTGCAGACCACTCAACACCAATCTATGCGAGTTAGAGGCTGCTATTTTAAAACCTTTGAGGGAAACTGTTTTTCTAGACTTTTGTCAACAGTCACTTCTCGATTGTTCTTATAAAAAGAACACCACCTCGTGTATTTGCTGTTACATTTGAAAACTTATCACATTCAATAAGGCATACTTTGAACATGGGAGGAAAAATAGAATATGACCTATGATCTTTTGTCCTTAATAAGTCAGGCATTCGATCACATCTTGCAATGTAAAGCATCTTATATGTATAACAGTCATTTATAAAATGCAACAGAGACTCAGTAACAAGTTCATGATCATGATGGAGATCATGAGGACCAAACCTTTGAAGACACCAGTCAGAGAGAGTTTTGCAGGGACCTGTAACTTGATATTAACTTTAACAAAAGTCATATTAGGTATGCCAATTTTTGCATAATATCCTCAGTAGCAATAACAGTGGCAGAGCCAGACCTCATTCTCCAGGGACAGTTCTTACACAGTCGGACTAAAGCCTGAAGACAACAGCGTGTCCATTTTACCTCTGTTCTTTGTAAGTCCCTGAAACTTTGCTCACCCCTTTGTGTTTGGTGTCCAGAAACAATGATGAATAGCAATGATAAACCCCAGACAGGTTTATCATTGCTATTCATCAAATTGAACAAATAGAAGAGCCTTGTAGCTTTGTAAATCCGCATTTGGCGCAGTGAACCCGCTCCCCTGTTTGCTTTGGAAGATAATGTCTCAGGTGGTTTGAGAATTTAAGACAAAGCACTTACAAAGCAAGCAGACAATTTTATTTAGCTCAATAAATACCTTGCATGATATATGAACTTTGGAGAATTTTGGATGTGGCCTGTCCTGTAGCTTCCAGATTCATCAGCAGTGATACTGTAGTGCTGAAACATATGAAGTTCAGCCTTTTAGTGACCTGAGATGATATTAAGTTGCTCTTTCCATTCGCCTGCTATGGTAAATTTGTGTCCAGAGTATACACACACAGATAAGCTTTAAGTTAACACTGAGCTCTGGGCTTTTATCTAATCTAGACTGATACCAATGATTAGCTCACTTTGTACAGTGAATTTAGCATTTGAAACCTTCACCTCCATCTGACCAATAATGAAAGAGTCCCCTGTAGAGATTATGCTCACACTGTCTTCCTGCTATGGTAGCTGTAATTATCTGAATAGCACACATGCACACACACACACACACACACACACACACACACACACAACACACACACCTTACTTCCAGCAATAGAAAGTTAGTTGATAGCTTTCATGCATGTTGACTGAGATGGCCTTCATTGCCTGGGTTAGCCGATATTGTTCCTTTTCCTGCGCTTCTGCTTCCGTCTTTCCTTGTTTCTTCTTTCTCCTCCTTTTTCCTCTCTTGTTTCTTATCTTGTGCCTGCCCTTGCTCCTTCTCTCTCTGTCTCTGTCACTCCCACAGTCTCACACTACATTGGCCCCAGGCAGTGCTCAGCTACTTTGTAAGCCAGGGCATCCTTTCCATCACAAGCCATGACTTCTCTCTCCCCACTCTCCCTGTCTTTCTCTCTGCGCAGTGGCTGCAGGCTAAAAGTCTCCGGCTGGTTCGTCAGTCAGATATCCCATCCATTCCTTCCCCGGGCCAGGCCTATGGCTACGAGGAGGACGCCCTGGGTGTCCTCAGCAAGCAGCAGCCCCCGCTCAGGGACACAACCCTGGGGCCAGCCTACTACAATCCACTGCTGGTAAGGACGGATATACACACACACGCACACACATGCACACTCATGTTGAAGTTCGAATGTACATCCATCAGAGAATGTGAAGTGTTCATTCGTGCACGCATGTGTGCTTTCATTAGACTGTATGAGTGTGTGTCTGAGTGTACTTACTCTGCCCGCGAGGCGAGGTCCA
Organism: Oplegnathus fasciatus; assembly: GCA_003416845.1. Classification (NCBI taxonomy): domain Eukaryota; kingdom Metazoa; phylum Chordata; class Actinopteri; order Centrarchiformes; family Oplegnathidae; genus Oplegnathus; species Oplegnathus fasciatus. The sequence continues at coordinate 878,514 of NTHP01000106.1, forward strand.
TTAGTGTTAGTCAGATCTAATGCACCACTGAACCCCCACCCCACCCCATTCAGTTGGCCCAAAACCCATTTCCATAGCTAATGAATGCAGCTCCACTTTAAAAAAGCCACAGCGCACCAATGCTCATCCATTTTACATGCCAACAAAGAGAGCCATTAGTAATTATTCTTCAAGCTATATTACAATATTCACTTAAAATAATGCACACGCCTGCTGGTCTGGCTCTCAATTAAGCCATTTTTCATCTGTTAATGATCAGAGGAAGTCAACAGCGTCCTTGAGTGTTGGCCGAGGTTGTGTCAACACACCGGCGCAGGCACAGAGGCACGCTGTGATTTAGGACTATCAGCAGTGCATCCATCCACTGCTCTTTTTTCCGTTTCAACTTCTGTTGCTCTCCCTTGGAAAGTTCAGCCTCCGTCTCTGTCTGTCTTCTCCCCTCTGTCTCTCCGTCTGACGCGCTCATTTCTTTAAACTCAAACACTTCCCCCCGCCCAGTGCCCCAGCTGAGTTCAAAAGTGTGGAGAGGCGGAATTAAGTGGCTGTCTGAGGACGTAACTTCAGTGGCCGGGGCAGCCTTTGAATGATAAGACAGTAGACAGAAATCAAAAGAGCTTAGCTTTGTTTTCTGTCGAAATGTTATTGAGAAAAATAAAAACATCTTTAATCGGTTTTATCCACTGACCCTAAACTTATGGTTCACATCTGTATTGACAGAACAATTACTTTACTGCATCGACTGATTCTTACAATCTAGTACACCGAATTAGAGACAGACTATGCTGGAATAGTGAGTAGTTATTGGCCGATACGGGCTTATCACAGATATACTGGTACAGGCACATATGATGGCTGATATCTAAAAAATGACTGTGCATAATGCAGTAGAAAGCACTCGGGCTAATTTAGAAACAGTATCGCCATGAGATATAATGTTAGTTCACACTGTGTAGTATTAGATTTGGCAGATTATCATAACACAGCTGGCCAGATGGTGATATGGAGCCCAGACTTTGTTAGTATAAAAGAGACAGCGCACCCGAATCGGTTTGGACAGGGAAAATTAGGTAAAGATTGCAGCACTCACTAACTGATCATACAAGTGGGGACAGAGCAACAGTTCCCACACAAAAATCTGTCGTAGGAATTAGGCATTTGTTATCACCATCTCTCTGCTGTGCACTGCATGCTCAGTATGTTGAGTGTTCACACTTTATATGATGGTGACAGGTGTACAGGACTGCTGTAAATACTTGTGTTAAATGTTACGATCTCACTGTTGTGTGTGGCTGGGGTTGGCATCGATAGGATAGAAAAGTTAAAGTTTTCACAGTTCACCTGTTGATTACAAAATATGACATGTAGGTGATAATAAGCATGCTAGAGCTTAGATCATTTCAATTTAAACATATAGGAGGTAAAGGTGGGTGACAGATTAAAGGAAAAAACAGCATTTTGTGTCTTAGTCAGATGTTTGCCGCCATAAACCGCCAGAACAGTATTGGTCAGTGTGAAGTAAGATTTGAAATAGAACTGGAGACATGGGCAAGATTGTCCTCTCAATAGAACCTGAATAAGATTCAAACCCATACTGTGTTGTGTATATGTTTATACAAAGCACACCAACAATTTCAGACTGCGGGATTCTGCCCACACACGACCCTACAAAACTTTATTTCTGATCGACTTTTTTATTCTCATTTAAATAATAAATAGCCTGCTATTTCATTTTATCAAAGCTGAATGAATATGTTTATTCCCACTAGCTGTGTTTTTGTTTTGCTTTTAAAAGCTCTCCTTGACTTAAATAGGCAATTTGTGCCTCTGAACTCAATGCCAGCTGTGATACCATCACAGTGCTTGTATGCGTCTGCATGCGATGCAGAACAGTTATGTTTTTCTTTTTAACTTTAAGCATCTGAACATCCTTGTTTCCTATCTCCCCTCCTCAAAACTGGATTGGTAGATCACAGGGGACCGCACCTCAGATCTTGTCCTCCAGTCACTGTTGAAGTTGAGATAAGCAGACAGGCACCACATGGAGTTAGAAACTTTTTGAGACTCCCTGCCAGTCCTCCCATAACCTGCTTCACAAAATAAACGCAGACAGTTGGGTCAAGGAAAATTTAGAAAAGAAAGAAGAATTTTAGATAATTTGATTTTTGATTCAAAGAGGGAAGTTTTTCTTTTTTTTAGTACAGGTGTTTTCATTTTTGAGGGACAAGCAGCAGACTTCTTTAGGTGTCAGGAATGTGAGTTGAAGTAAATTGGGAATCAAATGGTTAAGTGGAAGCCCCCTAAGAAAATCAACTTACTTATACCACTTATGTTTTTCTCTATGAAAATTATGGAATAATATTAACAATTGCTCTCATTGCTCATAAAGTGACAGCAAATAGGTTTTTTTATGTATCACAATTACATTCATTCATATTTCATTTTTACCTCTCCCTGCTGTTTTTAGCTATGCTAGCGACATGGCTCTAGAACGGGCAGCATTGGTTGATCCACTCATGCTCCCCACAGGCCGAATTCCAAAGACTTTTATGGTCCCCTGACTTTTCCTCTAGCGCCACCATGAGGTACGGAAATTCATAATCCCCGGAGGATGAATGACTTTGATGATCCATAAACTTTTCCTTTAGCACCACCAGCAGGTAAAAGTGTTCAATTATCCCGTGAAAAATCTCAACGTCTATGACATTGATTGGCACCCAGTTTTGCACAGATATTCATGGTCCCCAGACAATAAATCCTGATGCCCTGACTTTTCATCTAGTGCCACAATAAGGTTCACATATGTGGTTTTGAGAAGATATTGTATCTAGACAGCTATTGGTTGGATTGCCATGAAATTTGGTTCAGACATTCATGTCCCCCTCAGGATGGATTGTAATAACTTTGGTGGTCCATTAAATTTTCATCTAGCGCCATCATCAGGTTAAAATTTTAATTTGTCCAACAATCTAACTATAAATGGAGTCTCTGTCTCTCTGAGCTGCAAGCTGCAATACCGGAGGCCACACAATTGGCCTGTTCCGAACAGGCACGTTTGGAACAGGCACTGCACTAGTTTGGGTGATGACCAAATACATGCAAAACTAATGAGAGCTGCAGTTTGTGTTTAGCGCTAATTAGCAAATGGTAGCATGCTAGGACACCAAACTAAGATGGTAAATGTAGTAAATATTTGCAAAACATCATCATGTTAGCGTTGTCATTGTGAGCATGTTAGCATGCTGACTTAAGCATTGAGCTCAAATCACTACCGTGTATAAGCACAGCCCTGCAGAGTTACTCTCTTATTCTTGTTGATGAATTCCTTACCTGTTTCTGAGAAAGATTAGTGCAGAAATTCAAAACCCAGTAGTCATGTTTATTTTGTCAATTTAACGTCTCACCCATAGTATATCTGAAATGTGTTTGGCCACAGCCGGCCAGCTCATTTCCAGACGTAGCCTCTCTCAGTTGTTAAGCTGCAGAGTGAACTGGTTCTATCTGAAAAGCCCGAGGCAGAGGAGGCAGGCTGTAAAACTCAGAGAGATAAGAAAGGACGGAGGGTCTCCCCTAGATCTCTGACATACTCTGGCATTTGGCTGAACTTCACATTTCATTCAGCCCCAACTTCATGAGCCCTGGCTGGAAGAGAAACCAGATAAGTGTGAATGAGTAAATTCTATTTTCTCCTTCTTTGTTCATCCATTTATCCTCTTGTTATCACCTTCCCTCCCTCCTCCCATCATCTCCTTTCCCTCATTCTTTCTCCCTGGGCAATCCTTTCTTTCATCCACTCCTCACCTTCTCTCTCTTGGTGTCTGCCTGTTTTCTCTCATACTCTTTCTCTTTCTGTAGTCAGAGATGAGTTCTGCACAGAAGTATAAAGGAGTCCACTTTGGCAACATGACAGGGAAGAGAGGTGATGTGACAGTAGAGGAGGGACCGGGTCCAGGACAATATTACCCTGAGATGTGAGTATCACATCGTATCACGTCATGGTCAAGTATTAAATGAGTATTTACAGTAGTTCTAGTAGCATATGACCAACAATGTTGATCTTCATGTTGTGACAACATGTTAAAGCAACAGTTTGACAATTTGTGAAATACAGTTGTTTGCTTTTTTGCTGAGAGTTAGTTGGGAAGATCGATACCACTCTCATATTTGTAGGGTTAGCTTAGCTTAGCTTGAAAGACTGGAAACGGGGGAAAACAGCTGGCCCAGCTATGTCTGTGGTTTTATGAGGAGTTATGTACCGGACTATTTCTTGGCTGGGCACAGTGAGCCAGGCCTGCTAAGCTAAGCTAACCAGCTGTAGCCTTATATTCATTCTACAGGCATGAGAGTAGTATCAATATTCTCATCTAACTCTGCAAGAAAGCATATAAGCGTGTTGCCCAAAATATCAAACTATTGCTGTAAACTGTCTTTTGTCTTTTAAGTTTGATTTCATTCAAAGCTTTTGGGGGCAACTCCTTTAAAGGTCAATGTAGCACAGTATTATTTTATTATCAAACAAAATAATGGTTGACATTTAAGTTCACTATAAGAACTGCTGAAGTTAGCAGTACCTTAGGAACTTTGCTAACTGAAGAAGTATATAGCATCATCTGTGATTCAGAGATGCATGTATTTGGAATAAAAACCTTCTTAAATCCACATTTTGAAGCTTGGATAAATAGACGGTTGGTTAGATTAAATGCTCCCGGGCACCTAATCTCAGAAGTTCACTGCTCTTGAGCTCTTACAGAGATGTGTGCTGAACAGAGAAGCTATTCCTCCAAAGTGAAATATTGCTTTGATCTTACAGCCAGGGCATTATGTTTGACATTTCTCACATAGCATTTCTATTGATGGCCATGGAGGATGGGCCTTACTAAGCACTTCTACAGTGGTGGGCACACACCCAGCTCAGCTATTCATAAAGGAATTGACTGAGTAATAGAAGGGAAGGTGTACACGTGAGCATTCATATTGTACACACAGAGGTATAGGCAGACATTTACATGCCCACACAAACATGTCTGTCATACACATGTGATTATTGGAATCATTTAAAAATGATTAAAAAATGCTGTCTTTACTTATGTTACAGTTGCTGACAGAGCAGTTGTTACAGTCGTTTTTTCTTTACTCCCCTTCACTCCTCCTTTTCTAGTTCAATCCTTCTCTTGTCCTCTATTCCCATCTGTATTTACTTTGTTTCTCTTCCTATTTACTTTTCCATTACACATCTCTCGTCCTCTTTCATTCAATATATTGTATCTCCCCATTCCTCCTACGTTTTTCCTTTCTATTCTATTCTGCTTTTCTCTCTCTGTCCTTATTTTCATATATATATTTATATATACGTGTTTGTCTGTTCTATTCTCAAAGACTTTGTCATTGTCTCCGTCTGTCTCAGAAACCTAGAAACACACTATGAGAATGTGAATCTTCAAAAGGAGCACAAAGGCAGAGCTGAGCTTATCATCCCTCGCTACCATGAGCTGGTGCCCAAGCAAGAGGAAAAGAAGGCGAGTATGTGTTTGTGTTGGTGGGTGTTTGTGTCCATGTGGTGCTATACATGCTAAGCTTAGATGAATGAGAAGTGTAAGAGATGAAAGCTTTAGAGGACTGGGATCAGTGTTGAGCTCTGCCCCGGTGGGGGACATAGTCCTTTAAAGTGAGCCCATGTAACTTGCTGAACGGTGGCCACTGTGACCACAAGTGGCAATTAAACCTGAATTATTGGATTTTTTGGGCACTTGGAGGCAGTGCAACGAGCTGTAAACACAAACACTGACATATTATCACCTTATTAAAGTTGATCTGGTGAATATTTTAGCAAACAGATGCTTATTTAAACAGCAATAGTAGCATTCATTTGGAGTCATGTTTCTGGCCACCTGATGAATGTTAGTCCAATAATCACTCTCCTTCTAGCTCTGTTTTGCTCTCCATCAACTCCTGAGGTAAATATCTGGCTCTTTAGCTGCTAGATGCTCCACCAAGTTCACTAGCTAGTTGCTAATTTTGTCAGTCTGCTGTTTGGTGCTGGGAACGTAGTGTGGTGTGTTTATATGAGCTTTTTTTTTAGCTGAAATCAGCTGCCTGATGCTGCTGGAAATTAGGCTGATGGGAATGGTGAGTATGATCCAAAACAGTATAGTTGCCGGCCTTAATGCCAAAACAATGAGCTAAAAGAGGCTAAAATGCTCTAAAATGCTCTGTAGAGCTGAGGGGAACTGCAGTGTTGGTAATTATTCTCTCTGGGTTTGTCACTATGAGTTTATATTACACACAGTCATTGAATCCATTGTTATAAAATATATATTAATTATAGCAGCTTTAAATAATAATGGTAAATGCTACAACATTGTGTAACAGTAGCACAATGCAGAAGTGTTAAGTCAAATTGAGTCAGTAATGCCTGTTATACTGCAAAACCAACAATCTTAATTTTGCTAACATTAGCCACAATAAACTTAGTCATTCCAAGTATAGGTTGTAGCAGCACAATCCCTAAGAGCATTGAATTAAAGTTATAATATCGAACTTTTTAATTTAAATAAATGGCTGTTAAGTCACTATCTATGGCCCACTGATGAAAGCCCTTGCATTTACAGTATTAGGCCCCGATCAGACAGAGCGCGTTTTGCAGCCTGAAAAACGCGAGGCGCACCGCACTGCCTTTTTAGTTGAAGATTACAATTTAAAAAAAGAGCAGCTCGCTGCGGGTTTTTTTTAATCGTTGCTAGGCAACCGCCAAATCAACTTTCCTTAGCCTAACCGTGATTTTGCTGCTCTGAGTTGAAGTCGAGGCGCTCAGGGCGCTCCTGCAAAAACGCGAGGTGCCCAGGGTGCATAAACAGCGCGCAAAACGCTTACTGCCTATAGAAAACTGTCTGATCAGGGCCTTACGACCCAGGTGTCGGTGGCGACTTTCCCGGAAAAATCACAAGTGGTGCACAGTTAGGCTTTTAACAAGGCTTTTAAGGCAACAGACTCACTGTTCAACTCACCTGTGTGTGAAGTGGCGTACTGTATTTTCTGGTCCCTGCTAGCGTTGCGAGTAAACAGTAAACAAAGAAAAGATTGATGACTACAGACGATGAAACTTGAAACTGAAACTGAAGTGAGGTCCAAAAACACACCTGCAACTACCGCTTAACGCCATGGGTGCCGCGAAAGACAACGGAATGAAACTCATCGAGATTATAACTTTAAGCAGAGGTGCATTTTTAATTATGAATTGAACTTTTGTAGGAGAACGTGTACTTTCAAATGTTAAATAGTCTTGCTTTGATACATGTTAATAAACAGGGCAGCCATCAGTGTCATCTCATGTAATTTATTTGGACAGCACAGCTGAAAATACTTTTTCATTTTTGTTTTTAATGTCTCATTTCAAGAGTCAAAGTGACAGGCAGCCAGAATGAGAAGACTTTACCTACTATTTTACCCACTAACCAGCCTTAGAACTAAAAGACTGAGGAAAAATAGGTGCTGGACTGCAAAATGTGAGCTCTTGTTGAGAGAGACAGGGGAACCTTGAGAAAATCTTATTAGTTTGTTGGTGGTGTATGTACAGAAATATATTCATATATTTTATTTTATTAATCTTGGGTGTTGGATTGTAAGAGCAAGAGATGTAACTCAGTTACAGTACACACCGACCCTTTCCCCTGACTATTACAGTGGACGACAACAAATAAATTGAAACATTGAATCCTTTATATGATCTCTAGAGTAAAGCTATGCTGACAGTTTTGTAAAAAAAAAACATTACATTGAGAGTTATCATAACCACATTATGAATCAGTAATACTGTAGCTTGCCCCAGCAGTTACTGAAACCTCTGACCCTCAGGTGTTAACAATTTATGCCTATTTTAGGATATTATATAAAGTTGTAATTACACTAAAAATCCCTCATAATTAAATGCTGATGCTTTTACCTTTTTCAGGAGTATTTTAATGCTTAAGAAGATATCGTTTTTCTTAGGCACTTAAACAGCGTGTCCTCTTTCTTCACTGCACTTTGACTCAGTTGAATTCTTAACACAATAGGATTTGAAAAGTGCAGATTGAGAATGAGTCATAATAGAGCACCGTGATTTACACTGAGGACAGAGTCAAGGTAGGATTTATTCTGGATTTATTCAAGTACAGTCGATTAAAGATGAAATGATTCAATCCCTCCTCCCTCTCTTATGATAATTCATCAGTTTATCTGTTCACCCATAGAGGGCAGTAGAACATAAGCTTTAATCACAGACCTTCAACCGCACACACATACAAACACACATACATTGATACATTTGGAGCCGGTTGAGTGGAGGGGAGTTACTCACCTGCATATGAACTTGAGTGTGCTGGCAGAGTAATGCTTTGTGATGCCTTATTTTTCCAATCGGTGGGGTGGAGTGGGTGAGGCAGAGTCTGAAAAATGTAGGACTGGATTTGTGGAGAGAGAGGTGAACGTATCCCCTCTGTCAAGGACTCGCACCTACGCCCTTCTCTCTTCTCGTCCTCTCTTTCAATGAAAATCTTGCTCTGCTGCCTCTCCTTTCTTTTAGGTTTTAGTTTATTTAATTGTGCATGGTTCATTTTATGTGACATTTTATTTAATTTGTTCTACTTCTATTTATAAAATACATGGCTACTAAAATGACTAAAATATTTTCTAACATACTATAAATTATCCTGTGACTTTGAATCAACAACTTTGCCTTCTGCTTGTATGTGAGCACCAAGCTGTATTTGGACCCCCTACCATGATGGCTGCACCTCAATCCGTCATCATTAGTACCTGACACCTCAACTCACATGTGCTCCCACACACACATACACTGACCAGATGGGTCATTACCCACAGTGGGGACACTCAGGGCAAACACCTTTACTTCCTAGAGATCAGCAGACAGTCTGCCTCTAATGGCTCGGGGCTGCTGGTGTCCCATAGAGTTTAAGAGTCCGTGTGTAGGATTTTCCCATTAAATAGGCATTCTGACATGGCAAGGGCAACGACTGAGCAAACCACTTTAACAAATCATTATCGTCTGCAATCAAAAGCAAAACAGATGGAGTTCTACCAGTGCAATGCCTGATATTACGCCTGTGAATATGAAGTTCACTGTCAGTTCATCTTTAAAATGTTGTGAATTCCATGTTAACAGTATCATGGATGACGTTATGTTTGCAGCACTTGTTATTTTTAAAAACGGGGAAGCAGCACTGCTCCCATAGGGGGGAAAAAAGAAAAGGAGAAAAAAAACTGTCTTAACACTGGATCTAGGATTACAGTATCTACCTTAAAGCTGAACAAATAACCAAGACATATTGGTTGTGCAATATGTTCAGTTAAATGTATTATAATTACACTGTGTTTGTATGGGCTTCAATGAGAGTTTGTAAAAAGGTATTCAGAAATGATTTCAAATCCCATGGTTGTATATCAACCTTAATAAACCTATGAAAAAAAAGATTTGTAGTTGTAGAAATAATATAATACTAATAGTGTTTAAATAAAATTTGTGCAACAGAGATGTTATTTGTTACACATGAACACACACATTTAAGTTACAAGTACATATTTTGGCCCTGCTTTTACAGCCAAAAGCAAAACAAATTTTTTTTCCTATAATCACAAATCTGTTCTACACATTCACAAACTTGAATTTCTCATGCAGAGAACAAAGGGTGATGTGTAAGTAGAAGCTCTGATATTATTTCTGAACATAATTTCACTGGCTCAAAATCTTATAGACCCTTATTTGACTTTGAGCATGTCTGGCATAGAGCTGAACATTTCGGAAACAAGTGGTCTTGCTCTCTTTATTCCTGAAAACGATAATATTTTGTTTTCAGAAAAGTCGGTGGCAGCTTTACTGTACATCAATGTACTGTATTTCTGTGTGTGACATTTCAGATTCTGAGGACGAGAAACTTGTTTCTGGCAAGAAGACATTGTAGTCAATGTTCATGAATAAAGATTGAGCTGTCCTAAGGCATGGGGAAGACATATTGTACTGAAATTCACCACTGTTCCCCCTCAAGATTTGGGTGTAACTGCTAACAATCTCCACAGAAATCCATGCTGTTTTACTGCAGACCTAGTTAAACCAGCTCTGGCCCAGCAACCTTGTGGGTTTACCACAAATACAAAAATGTCCTGGCTCTGCACCGCGGAATGTGGAAATGTGTGTGTATTTGTGTGTATTTCCTTGCCGTCTCACTGTCAGCATCTCTGCGAGTGTGACGTCTGGCGTTGTTAGCTGGTTTGCTAGTTACAGTAATTACTGCACTGAAATGGTGCTGTACTCTTGAGTTGGCACACGACATGATTGTTTCCCACGACTATGAAAAGAGCAAACATGCACACGTGTTTAGGTTCTCTTCCAGTCTGTCTGTTAAACATAAATGACTTAATTGCAGAGCAGAGAAAGAAAATGGCTTTTTCTTACTGGGCTTTTTCTGTGAGTTTTCACAAGTTGCTCACGCATTTGGCATTGCTTCATTTTTCTCTGCTGCATCTTTCATTTAGTTCATCTTTATAATTGTCACTACCTCCTCTCCTCACCTCCGCGCGTCCTTCATTTACCACAGAAACAGACAATCAAAGCAACTCTCTGTCCTTGTCTCCTCTGTCCTCTCACTGTGTCTTTCACTTCCTCAGGCTCTCTCCTTATTTTCTAATTGAGCATGTAACTACAAATATTACCTTGTACTCACTGTACATTTCTTGCTTTCTGCTTCCCATCAGGGAGTTCCTGGTCCAGGCCAGTACCACATCAGAAGTCAGTTTGAGAAGCCTGTGAAGACCAGTGGTAACCTGCCGAAGTTCACTTGCCCCTTCCTCTCTCAGACTGAGGTACAATGCAAACAGAACTAGACATAGTTCACAGTAAAGTCATTCAGTGCTTTGTGTGCAGGCGTCTGGGTGCATTTTCAGGTGAATCAGGTTGTACTGTGCAAGTTCTTTCTCTTGCAACTTTAGCACTGCTTTTGTCCACCAGGGTCTACTTCAGTTTTTGTGTTTTTGCTTTCACCTTCCTATTGCATTGCTTCAGTGTTCATTCAGCAGTGTCTGCCTCCAGAACTACAGTGATCTCTTTCCAGGAAGCATGAGAACCGTTACTTTTGTGTGCAATCATTTTGGTCATTCCACCTGAGGTTCCACCAGATTGTGTGATGATATCCACACTGGTGACAAAAAGAGAGTAAGGCAGCTTTGTGCAACTCTGCTATGAACAGAAAGTAAGAAGAAAAAATTATGGAGGCACAGATGGCTGGAAGATGGAGACAATATGATGTCTGTTCTGCTGCTAAGTTCACTTTATATGACAGCAGTTTCAAGAGTACAGTTTTAGCCCCAACATGTAAAATACTGTTCGAATAATATTGAAACAAGCTCATTAGAGTTTTTAACAATCTTCTGACAGCAGTCATGTGGGGAATCGGACTGTGGAACTGCTCAAACGATCAGGCGACCCCCCTCAAGCTGCACATCAAATGAAAACCGATCTGGCAGAATTCGGCCTGATTCTAAAATTAGTCGGAGGCGACCAATTAAGATTTTATATAGGGCTTAATCTGTAAAGTGTCTGCCTGGCTTGAGTTCTCACTACTGACTGAAAAGTGAACCCCTTACACTGTAGCTTATGTGGCTAGGCTTTTTGTAGAAACCTGCTTTACTTGATTTTTTGGCCTCTTCGGGGCAGAGCAACAAGCTGTAAACACAAAAACTCCTTATAAAGTTGAAAAAACAAAAACACTTTCCTATTTACAGCAGATTAGGATTCATCTGGAGTTGTGTTTCTGGCTACCTGACAATTGTAAATCCAATATTCACTCTTTTAGTTTGGTGCTGAGCAGGAAGCGTACAGTGGATTTATCAAAGTTTTTTTCAGCAAAAACAGTTGCCTCCTGTGGCTGAAAATGAGGTTGATGAGAACGATGACACTGAACCAAACAGTAAAGTTGTGGGCCGCAGCTGCATTGTAGGGTTGAGGAGAACTTCAGAGTCAGTTTGTCGCTATGAGCATCACCTGTCACATTGCACATAGTCATTTGATCCTTTGTTAATATAAAAATATTGATTAGTGCAGCTTCAAAAAAACAGCAGTAACTTGTACTGTCTGTAACAAATAGCTTTGTAATCTCATGAAGCTAAGTATAGCTATGCATAAAACTAATTCAACATCTTTAGCTTGTACATTTGCTCAAACAGATCAGGCTTGATTCTGGGATGGAGATCATTATGCACAAATACTTATTTAACCAGCTAAGATAAACAAAATTAGATCCATGAATTTAGTGGTATTACGCTACATAATGCACCATACACAGAGAAAACAATCAGACCATATTGAAAAGACTTCTCAGACATAATCTATGGGAGGCAAATATATTCAATTTACAATTTCTCAAAGGAGACTGGATTTTAATATGGAATATTTAAGATTAAGTTACAGATCCAAGACACTGAGCCGGGCTTTGCTTGTTTAATTGATGTGCTGGGAGTGGAGGGTTTCTTCAGATGGGGGTGAAGATGAGTTTATTAAGAGGCTCAGAGGAGCGGAGATGAAGGATGTGAAAATGTGTAGTTTTCCGTCTCAGGAATAGCTGAACTCCTCTGTGGCACTGCCCCACAGATTCGCTCCTGTGAAACTCTCTGACTGATGTTTTAATTATCACTCTGACACACAGGCACAATGTGTCGGTGCACGCTCGCACACACACACACACACACACACACACACACATATCGAAAACTCAGACACACACGTGCACGAATTTCATCTGCAGACAGATATAGACACGGGACAGACAGGTTTGCTAGTACTGCTAACATGCATGCAAATGAACACACCCACATTGTCACCTATACACTTGACACACATGTGCATAGACAAGCACACACTGGTTCCCTGAAATTACCTTAATAACATCTGAGAGATAAAACATTTTGCTAGTTTCCTGGTGGGAACAACTGATGCAAGATTCTGGGGTTCATTTGATCTGTTTGTGTGTGTGTGTGTGTGTGTGTCATAGCTGGCTCTGACCTAATTTCCCTGGCCACATGCTGAGTTAGTGCGTCGACCCTGTGATGTCGTCACTGACACCCACCGAGGACCTCGGTCTGTCAGTGTGTGTGTGTGTGTGTGTGTGTGTGTGTCACAAGTCATCTCCAATGCAGAACTAAGAGCGACAGGTTTTTTAGATCTTCGTCTCCCTGTGAGTCCGGTTCCATCTGACACTGTTACCCTGCGGAGGGATGGAGAGGAAACGAGGGAAGGAGGGAGGGAAGGAAGGAGGGAGGGAGGGAGGGGAAGATAAGAAGAACAGCTGGAGTCTTCCAGTTCTCGCCTCTCCTCCTCCCTTTGACTTCCCAATTTCCCAATATCAAAGCATCAATCCGACACTTTGTGAAAACATGCCTTTTCCTCGATTCCCCTTGCCCCCCCCACTCATCCCCCATTTCCCTTTTTGTTCTCTCCTTTCCTCTTCTCCATTAGCTCTCTTTTACTTTTTAAGGCTATAACACTCATTTATCATTCTATTTCCCTCCCTTCCTTCTACTGCTGTTTCCATTTCCTTCCTTTTTCTCCTCATTTATGGTTATTTTTCTCTCTGCTCCATCCTTTCCATTCATGTGTTTCATCTTAAGTCCCTGGTGTCCCTGGAGACCATCTTCTCTCTCGGCACTTCACAACCTTTTATATAAAAAAAAATCCACAAAAAACAGTTGCCCTTTAATTTGTAATTTGGGAGTAAAGAAACATTAAAAGCCACATTTTTTAATGAAAATGGTGTGAGTTTTCTGATTTTTATTTATAAATGACAGCTTTGCCCTCCTGAGAATGCAAAATAAACAAAACTTTCCTATAGCTTCAATTTAGTACCATACATCAACATTATTTGAATATCAGATTTTTATCTGATATTTTACAATAGTTCGCTGTAGCGTGATAGCAACGTACACACCGTGTGTGCGCCGAGTGTTTCTGTGCTACATTTGTGTGGCAGCTCAGTCTCTGACTGATCACAAAATTGACCAGGAACTCCATTTATTTGAGTTATTTTCCCCCAGTTTCCTCCTTTGTTTTTCTTGTGACACGTGCGCGCACACACACACACGCTCACAGATGTTCCTTGGTGGGTGTCAGTGATGACATCACAGGGTTGACGCATTAACACGGCATGAGGCCAGGAAAGAAATTGGAGTCATAAAACCTCAGGATGAGTGCAAAGTTGCTCAAGTTGAAACTTTTTCAACCCGTGGGGAGGCATCTTCTTTGGGCAGCCCAGGGTGGATTTGTGTCCTTGCACTGACTTTATATGCAGTTGTACTGCCTGTAAAATTCTCTTCACGCACTACACACACACTAAACTCACCTTAACAGTGGAACTGGGGTTTTGTTTGGTGAAAGAGGGACATGAGGGCACTTACACTATTTCTAACACTATTTCTATTGTTCCATCACTCCTTGGCCTCATTAATCCACATTAACAGACGTCTAGACGTTCTGTCGCTGAGGTTCCTGCAGAGGCACCTTGCATGGGCAACATGTTGGCTCTGGGCATGATTTTCAATAGCATTCCTTTGGCATTTCCCATCACATGTGTTTGGAAATGGAACAATAGGAAGCATAGCAAAAAAAATCCACCTTTAGAATAAATGAATCATCAAAGTGAAGTGCCAACAAAGCTCAGTCGGTCAGTTTGAGAGGAAAAAAACTGTGCCCACGAATAAGACTTTAACAAAGCCATTATGGCAGCGCTGGATTGACAGATGGCCACAAACCCCACTTCTACAAGTGACTTTGAATGAACGCAGCTTGTTTTGGCCTTGAAACAGCATGTCTTATAACTCCCGTCATTTTCCTCCCGTCTCTCCATTTCCTCCTCCAGCGACACCTCTTTACTTGTTCTTCTTATCCTCTCATTTCTCCTTTTCGACTAAAAGCTCAATAATTCAACTGTGCATTACTAACACAATTTTCATTACCCCACAACTAATTTTCCATAGGCTGAATCTTGTTTAAAAGGAAAGTGCAAATCAATGATTGGCACATTTCCAACAAATGGGTTATGTTTAAGACCATTATTATAGTTTGAACGTCATCTGTGGAACTCACTCAGAGTGTGTGTATGGACATGTATTACTCATGTTGTGGGGACATAAATCTGTTTACACAATCACATTGTGGGGACTTGCCTTTCTTTTGGGGACAAAACACCAAGTCACTGTAACGTAAATCATTAAGTTTTAGGGTGCAGACTTGGTTTAAGGTTAGGGTAAGGTTAGGCAAGTAGTGGTTATGGTTAGGGTAAGTCTCCAGGAAATGAATGTAAGTCAATGTAATGTCCTCTGAAGAGATGGAAACACGACTGTGTGTGTGTGTGTGTTTGTGTGTGTGTGTGTGTGTGTGTGTGTGTGTGTGTGGGCATGGCGCTGTTAATGTGGACATGCTGGTATTTGAAGGAATCAAGTTCTTTTTATTCCTCTGTTGTGTTCGATAACAACCCGCTGAATGGTTCAGTTGTGAGAGGCTGAAGAGAAATTTAGAGTTACATTGAAACGCAGTTCACCTTCAGTAATTTTGACTGAAAAGGCAACTTATCTGCTTTGGTCCCTTGATTGCCTGTGTTGTTATAATAGGCTATCAGATAAACACATTTATACCCTGGAAGTGAAGCTGCCAAGCAGTTGCAGCGCTGAATCAGCTCTGGTATCAGCAAAACAGTCAAAGAACATTACATACCTGATTGTGTGCATCATTATTTTTGAGGTGGAGATGCTGTTTACCCCATCTCATTTTCTCTCTCCTCATTTCACCATTTTGTTCTGTCTGTATGCATTTTACTCTCTTTTACTCTTTCTCTCATGCATTTCTTTCTTTTTCTTTTTTTCTTGTTCTTTCTTTCTTGTCTTTTCTGCTTTCTCTCAGTTCAGTTTAGAGTGTTTTGATTTTCTGAGCTTTTCAAGTTTGTGCATGCAATTGGGATTGCAAAGTGGCAGACTAGCGGTATGGCTCTATGAATGGCATTGTCAGTCTGTCTGTCTGTCGATCAGTCCACCAGACAAATTTAAAAGAATTGTGAAAGGGTTTGCACTTGAATTTTTTAAATTTTAAAATTTGTAATGTTTTAAATGCTAACCAATGATATCAATGTTAATATGCTAACCTAGCATGGTGAACATGGTAAACATGATATCATACAATAATGCTAATTATTAATAATAATGTGCATTAATAATATGTATGGAAATATGCTAATGCTAGAATTAGCATCTAGCTCTAAGCAACGCTGTGCTTAAGTATAGCCACACAGAGCCACTAGCAAGACTGTAGACTATTAGTTTTATTCATCTATAATTGAATTCAATGCTAAGACTTTGTAAATGCACATTATTTTTTACCACCACTATAGCAACTGTGCCTATCAATAAACATTTCTCAGCAGTAAATTATTGTTCATTCTCACTCCAAAACACAGCCTTTATTAGTAACAATGGCTGTCACTGTGAAAACTTGTCTGTTGATGTGCATGCTCACACCCAATATTACCATGGTCATTTTTTTCACTGCTGCCGTTCATCCCGCTGGACCTGAAGGGAGCAGAGGCACAGCTGGGGCTTGAAAAGTAAAGCTTAGACTGATCAAACTTCAGCGAGGTCTGACAATGTCAAGCTGAACCTGAGATGCCCTAAAGAGGCCACTAAGGATAAACACTTTTGATTCAGGTGAAAACATGGTCTTCTCTCAAATCGAAGTTGGGGCTCCATTCTTCATCCATCCACCAGTTTTGCTTTCTGGTGTGTAATGAGCAGTAAAACCCCACAAGGCTGATAGTGTGGTTACACACTTTTAGTCCTGTCTACGTGTGGGCAGTTAATCTGTATTTGGTCAGGTTCTGTCTCTGCATGGTATCTGACTGTGAAGAGATACACTGCTCTGTCATTTTAGGTTCCTGTGGATAAAGCAAATCTTAACAGCTGGGTTTGTTTTCTGTGTTCCAGATGGGCGCTGGTTAGGGAAAATAAATTTTGTCATTTTAAAACAGTGCTGACCGCGGTTTCATCAATAGAAAGTGCTATTAATCGGTAAATTGTGCAAATTCAGTTTGTGCTGGGGACTTGACTTCAGATGCATTTTTCCAGTTCTCTTTCTTGTCTCTTTCTACTCTTATTCTAACCTTTATCTGTCTCTTTCCCTTTTATCTCCCTTCATTAGAGGTTTAGCTCAGTGAAGGAAGTGTCGCCCCCTGTTGGTGTATATAATGACCCGCGCTGTGCCCTGGAGCTGCTGAAGAAGACCACAGGAGTGAAGAAAAGCCCATTTGGCATCACCGCAGTGCGCTTCACTCGTAACCACAAGAAATGCTCCACACCAGGTCAGTGTGTGTGTGTGGTCAGTATGTGTGTGGTTGTGTGTGCGCCAGTAATTGCTGTGTTCAATTTGGATGCTGTTCAAAGTGATATTCCTTTTTGATATATGTAGTTATATTTTACAGATGTAACACAGTTTTCTCTTTTAGAGAGATCTGGCATTGTTCTGCAAAAGACAGAAAATGTTGTTGCTTTTCACCGATTTTTTTTATAAATAGATTTCTTAACATGGATCTAACTCTTAGAATTAAAAAAACTGAGGCTTGTCTCTCAATATCCATACCCTGTCAGACATCATTGGCACTTGAGTGTCGCCTTTTAATGTCTGAGGACAGTATTTGCTTAGCATTTTTTCTGAATCCCGCCCTCTTTCATTTCAAATAACTCATGTTCTTTAGACGTTCAGATTTTAGCTTGGCCATTATATTCAAGCTAACAAGTAATAATTAAGAATAAGTACTACTTCCCAGCTTGAATTAATGTTTTGAAATGAACCGAAAGGGAATTGACTTCTGCTGTGGTCATTGTGCAGCGTGTGTGTGTGAATGTGCTCGTATTGTCCCAAGAGTATGTATTTTTTATTGCTAAGGCTGCATATATTACACTGATCTGCAGCCATTTATGTGAAAAAACCCTTCAGACTTTACGACACTAACATTTTTCTGTGGTCTCCTCTTAAAACATCTCTAAGTATGACTGAATTTGAGGGCATTCCACGATTTGTCTGGAAAGATCAAATGTTAGTGTGGTGTTAAAGTGCAGGTCTGAAGGAGTTTTTGACATATAGATTGAGGAGCAGAATTGACAGGTGAGACTGGACTTCAGTCCTAAAATGCCATTGTTGTACTACATGGCTGATTTTATGGGCCTTTCCATTTCTTTTCATTGTTATCTGATTAGACATTGTACAGAAGGTGTGCTTGTATTTTGTTGCTTTGTTCTTGTTGTTTTTTTGGTACAAATAATTTGTTCTTAATCAGTTTCTGACTCTTGTTTCTCATTTGTGTTGCCTTACATATTGTTCAGTGTTTCCCATACATAGGCTCTACTTGGGCGGCCCACCCAGGTAGATAAAATCCGAAATTCCAATCAAGATGCTCAATTGTCATTTCTGTACACAGACCAGTGGCACCCCACCTCCTTCTCAAGACAATGTGCGTCAGGCGTGCGTGACACAGCGATTTGGTAGGCGATTGTTTTTTCCAACGCCGATATTAAGGTGATTTCACTAACTTACTATCAGAACTAAGATGTTCTAAAAAATAATCTGTAGAATCTGCGTCCTGCTGTGCATTTAGAGATGTTTCTGGTGGAGTGTCATGTCCTCCCGGCTCTGCTGAGCCCCGTTAATCAGCACGAGTGACAAGTGAATTTTAAATCCTTCATTACAAACCAGTTTTTGATGGTCCGTATACCCTCCGTCCAATCTGTGTTCAACTTGTTTGATATCAGCATAAACAAATATACAGTGCTTTATTTTATTTTCCCGCTTTTCATGTGAATTAAACAAACGGAAACCCACGTGCTTTTCCGGTTTTCATCTTCAAATCAGCAATTGAAATAGAAATTAAACCAAAACCAGAAAACAACTTGTCTTTAGCTTTTACAAGTTAACTCTTAACTCGATAATAAAAACACTACACTCAGCAGTTTGTGTATTGCATGCCTAAAATGTCGTATTTAATGTGTTAAGGTTACACATCTTATTTTAACTTACGAGGGTAGTTGCACTGGCTCATGGGTGGATATTATGGGGGGACATAGGGGTCTGTACCCCCTTTTCCTGGGAAAAAACATGAGTTGTCCTCCTCAATATATCATTGTAAACATAACTATAATTTTAAATAGTATAATAGTATGACAATGTGTAATATGATAATATGCATTATTGTGCAAATTATAGATGCAAAACAATGCCCATCACGCGCCATGGCGCCTCACGCCGCGCCATCACAGACAGCACTGTCACACGCATCACACGTCGTGCCGCCCACCACCACAAGTAAATTCTCAACCTGTGGCAAACTCTGTTGTTGCATACTTGTTTTTTTTCTGTATTTGTATCATGTTTATAAATTCTGCACACTGTATGTGTCGTCAAATGGATGAAAATGTTTCTTCATTTGCTTGGGTCTCTAAATTGCTTGTGAGTGTTTTCTGAAGTTGCAGTATGCAGGGCTTCCTCAACCATGGTATTTTTAGAAATGGAGAATTATTCTTGTGTTTTTGAGCAGTTTATTCTCAAGCTGTTACCAGGCGTTCACACATGCAGACCTGGTACTGTACTGTTGAGGAGACAACTATTAAAATAGCAGTAACACATGAGTGTCTCCGTATGAAATTTAGTGAAACGCAGGTGTGTGGCTCATGTGTCATTTTCAGTGTAAGCCAACACTACATGAATGCTACACACACTGCCAAAACTAAAAACACTAAGCCAAAGTTACACCTACGCAACATGTGTCGAATGTCTGTGTCTTCACTGAAAATCTATGTAAATCGCTTTCCATTATCTTAGAGGTTTGGACAGAACTAACAGGTTTGAGGGAAAGTAAGCACTCCAGGATGTTGTCATGGACCATAGTATCCCAGGACACTGAAATATAAAACGTACTCTACACAAATACACACAATATTTTTTTTTCTGTGCTCTGTGCAGGTCCAGGGTCCTATAATGTGTTTGAGCATGGCTTAGCCCGGGAGAGTGTTAAAAAGGCATTTTTAGAGAGAACCAGGAAGGGAGGCTTTGGCTCCACTGCTCAGCGCAACTCCATCTTCCACAACAAGGAATCGATAGAGGCCCCAAGTCCAGGACAGTATGAGGTAGGAAGATCCATCAATATAGTCATTCATTCATTTTTCTTGCTTTCTTTAGACATATACTGTATGTCCTGATATTGATTGGGCCCAAATATAAAGCTCTATTTTGACTTGACAGAGAACTTTGATATCCTCATTGTAACTCATGTACATGTGTGTGAATGCTGTTTGCTTGCGTTCAGGCGGAAAAGAAGACAGAGGAGCACTACAAAAAGCAGCACACAGCGGTTTTCAAATCAGCCACAGAACGCCTGGCATTATCACTTCTGGCTAAAGTAAGTGTCTTTCCCTGCGCTCCCTCTGGGTCTTTGTCTCCCAGTTTCCCCTCCAGTTGTCTTTGTCTCACTCGTTCTGATCCTCACGCCATGTTTCTGCTATAAAGCTGTTGAAACCTACTTAACAGAGGAGTCTAAGATGGAGTGAAACAGCATTACATGCCAAGTTTTTACTTTCAGAAATGGGCCATCACAGCGGTAGCATCTGACCCACTATGCCAAGGGTCCTGTTTTCCAGCAGTTAATTTTCTTTGACTGCTTCTTTTCTTCTTTTCCTCTTCCTCCTAATGCTCATTGATGCTGAAGAAAACAGGTCAGAATTCGGGATAATTAGTTTCATGTTCCTCTCTCATGTTTCTTTCCCTTTTGCTGCGATCTTTCTTGATCCTCTCTCTCACCCACTTTCCTGACTGTATTCCTCTCAAACTGATGTTAATTTAAACCTAATAGAACATATTTAACTTTATTTAATTTGTATATCAAAAAACATTTTCTTTTTATGTTTATGATCAGACATTTATGAGTATTGCCTAATATTAAAACAAAAGTACATCATGCTTGTACCTTTAATATTGAATACTTTAGTGTTTAGTTATTGTAGTGAACCATCCAGATATTCTATTAAGATATTCTGGTATTTATTTAAGTAAAAATTAGAATATTTCTATAACCACCGGGCATCAATCTTAAGGCGATGATACACAAGAGTGCCTCACACAGACTCTTATATCTAAACCTCAGATCCAACCAGGTTTGTCATTTAAAAGTCTGCAGACTCCTTCAGGGTAACCTTCCATTAGTGACCTGAATATCAACAGCATTTATAAAAGTAGTAAAAATAGCATATTTTTGTGGAATTAGAATTATTATTATTACTATTGAATGAAAAAAAAAGTGTCAAATGAAATCTAATTTAATTGAGAGAGAATAAAAATGATTTGAAATCAAAAAATGACCTCAACAGCAAATCTACATTTTAATCAAAAGAGTGCCCCTTTTGATTACAACTTACAACTTTTTTGGCTTTCATTCCACATTTTTTCATGTACGCTGCTAATAGAAGAGATTTCTGCACACTCAAATATATGCAGATTTTTCACTTTAGTCAGCTAAGCTTTCAGTCTATCAGACCTTCATCAGAGCATATATGAACATGAACATTCATATACGCTGCTGAAATTTTCAGTTTCAGTTCTGATGCAGTTGGTGGAGGGAGATTAATAGTTGCACCACTTGTTGCGCTTACGGACCATTGACCTGTTACTCCAGAAGGTGTTGGCGAATGGGGACTTGCCCCTGTAATACTCGCCTACCTGAGAGAATTGTGTCAGAACTGATAAGTGGTAAGTGATTAAAATGAAAGTGGAGGATGTTGCAATAAAAAGGGGGCAGTTTGTTTTGTAATTTAAGTGTAGATTTTTTGGTTTCAAATTATTTCTATCAGTTCTGTAATATTGAAACAATTCTAATGCTGTATTCTTCAAAGACGATTGGGTGCTCAGTGTAGAATTATGCAGCTTTAACTAGCTTTATCTGTTAGTTCACCTTCAGTGACATCCAAAAATCAAATGTTGCTGCTTGAGTGACTCAGTTTCAAACTGCTTGCTATGAGATGGTAACAGCACAGCCAAAGTGAACACTGAAAACACTGTAAATTGAGTGAGTGCCATTATTATTCATTAGTGCTGTGTGTTTTATGATTGCATCCATTTTTAAATGAAAACTTATTGGAAATATTGTTAAAACCCTTGTCTTTACACTTTTACATAACAATACTCAAGCATTATTTATACAGTACTTAATGTTAAAAGAACGGCAACACTGGTGCTATATTTGAAAAAGTGACAATGTTTGGATTGTGAAAGCTGGATTTCTTTGCCCTGTGTGACACAGGATGGTGTTTACTTGCATATGAATAATGTGCTAATGAAGAAACACGGAGAAGCAGCTGGATGTGAGGGTTAGCGATTGAATCTTCCTGACTCTAGTATTGAAAATATGTTCTAGGAGAAAATTATGTTAATTTCCTGCTAAAGTGTATGCTACGGCATTTTAATATTCAAGATACACAATTTGTATTTTCAAGTACCCTTCTGGGTACCAGCTGGTGTTTACTCTGATTAACTCCAAAGGTCAGAAGTGTTATCTAAATCTAGAGGCAAAGGTCTCCAGAACTGATCTTAACACCGCAAACTCTGCCGCTCTCTAGAAAGACAGAGTTTAAAGGGTAATTCGGCACTTATCACAGAGGGCAGAAAAGTGTAGGAGTACTGCTCCACATCGCTGGGTATAGTTTGTCATCTTGTAGCTTTCATACATATCTCTCTCTCAGTTATACACTGCTGATATAACTAATATAACTAACAATAACATCACAGCAGGTGCTTTCGACTGCATATGTGATCGAAGACGCTGCTCCCTGACTTTTTCTTGGGCAGTGTGTGTGTGTGTGTGTGTGAGCAGACTGACGGCACAGTGAGAGGACAGACAGACTGGCAGACAGCACAGCTTTTCCTCACAGCGGGAAGGTGTCTGAACTTTTCAAATAGTCAGGGATGGAAAGAAACTTACTTGTAGTTGTAGAGGCTACTTTGTGTTCGTTTCAGTTCAAGTTGGACTTTGGATGGAATTATTTCAAATATGAGGATGCATGTGGAATTATCTTTCCTTTCATTCTCTCGCTCTGCTGACACAGTTTTTCCATGTCTGAAGTCACTGAAACCTGGTTATGCATATACATGGATAGGAAATAGACTTTTTCCAGGAGAAATCAAACTGGGAAGAAATGCTGTTACACATAAAAAAGCACATTCGTGAAAATTATGTTTAACAAGTAATCGGCCGTGCTTAGGTCTCATCAGGCCCAGTATTTATCAGTCCTCACCGTAAGGACACGGAGCCCTGCTGGTTTTCATTCCTGCCGTCTAATCAGAGAGTGATTTACACCTCGGACACCAAGTGAACGCAATTAACTACCTGGTAGGACATGAAACCAGCAGGACTGCGGGTACAAAGCAGCAGGATTGAGAACTACTGCCCCAGTGAATGAGGAGCGGAACCTGAGAAATATACAGTCGTTACACATGAAAATACACCTGCATTCGTAAGTGAGCATACTAATGTTCTACATCAGCAGTCTCCATTGGGAAATTCTCTTGCCGTTCTAGTGAGGTCAGAGGTCAGGGTCAGCTTCATCTCGGGGGAAGGACGTCCACTTTATTGGCTGTGCCACCCTGCTGTGCCCAGCGTAGTAGAAAAATAATGTCATAAAACTATCTGGATAGGAATATCATTTTTGCTGTCCTCATGAGTTGTACTGTAAGTCTCTGCAGCTAATATACCATAGAGCATGGCATCTGTTACAGTTTTTACATCATAGTTTTTTGTACGGCAGTTTGGACCAACTTGTGTATATTTATACATTGACATTATTTTTAGTGTTACAATGTTTATGCATTCAGATAATGTGGATCACTCACATTTCGTGCATATCACAAATGAACTCAAGCAAGTGTGATGAGGCTCATTAGAAAACTGAGAATGATCCATTAAGAATTCTGGTGCTGATCGCCTCTGTAATAGTCTCTACCTCATATATCTGTCTGCACTGTTTGCCATTTTTCATGACAATGGCTCCGTGTAGTTTTCTGTCAGGCTGCAGTATATTGTGCTGATGGATGATCTGGCTCACTCAGAATCCTTGGTGTGCTAAATCCTAATGTAGACGGTAGAAAGCTTGACAGCCATACTACACACAGTCCACGTAATGTCTGTGTTTCACATTGTCATGCACTGATACAGTAGTATAGATCAGGATGTCGGAGGTCTGCAAGTTCAAATGGTCAGTGGTAGACTGTCATTATATGCCAGACACACAGGGTGATTAAATATTTAACAATGGCTTTAACTTGGTTCAGTTCCCAGCAGCAGTACCTCCAGCTTGGTTTTGTGTTCCCGCAAACATAATTGGCCGTAATCGCAAGCAGGGAGCTGGCAAGGTTGAGGTGAAAAGAAGCGGCTGGCGGCACCATGTGTCACGGAGGTGGCACATGTCTGTCTGCAGCCCTCCTTGGGCAAACAGCAGGGTTAGCAGTGACATGGACTGTAGTGAAACAGGTTTGGACTTGCTGAATTGGGAGAAAACAGGAAAAAAAGCAAAAAAATGAAAAAAACAAACAAAACACTAGCATATTTAACTGTTCTTTACAGACGCAATATTACCTCCATATTTCCCTCTGTGCCTCGCTCTTTTTTTCAGTCTGGGTAGTACCTCAGAGTGCTCTGTGGAGAAGATCTGAGGCCACTTGTAATGGCTCCACACAGAGCCTCCTTTATGACCAGTTAATGAAAAATCACCCAGGGACGTCTTAGCTGTAACAGTTAGCCACATGCTGCGCTGCAGCCTAGGCTGTATCCTTGGTAACGGTCCCCCACTGGGACGGATATTAAAAGTGTCTAATCAGGAAGCAATCACGATCATAAGAAGGGATTAAGACAAGAAAGAAAAGAAAAAGAATAAAGGCAGGAAGTACGTCTTCATTATCTGTTTCATGTTTGGAACTTTATGTCTTCTGTACTTTGACTTGAAAGCTTCATCTAGCAGTAGAGGTCAACATTTTGTTGGAGAAATTATTCACACTGCATGGCTTTTGAAATCAGAAATATAAAAGACGTACCACGTCAGTTGAAATGATAGAAGCTGTCTTGTGGGGTGCATTAAACACAACAGGGAGACGTGTTATCTGACTTCCAGAAGATATTTATTACATCCTTTCCCCTGTCTTTGCTATTAGCTGCTCTGCTTTTTATTTTTCAGATCTTTTGTTTCTCACTGTTTGTTTTGTTTTGAGGCAAAGTCCAGTTTATTTATTTATTCTATTAACACTGTGAATTTCAAATCTGTCTATTCCCAAATCCACTCTATGAGGATTAGATTGCCAAATAGCGGTTAAATACATATTGAATAAGAGGCATGGCATGATTTATTTAGGTCGATTTTTCTTATCTTGTGGCGTGCCCTCATTCAAAGGATGCTTAAATTTCTGACAGTCTAAATCAAACACACCTCACCTAGTTCAAATATTTGAAGCTATGTCAGATCTGTACTTTAGCTGCAGGTCTGGATCTGATAGGAGTTGATTAAATGTCTGTGGAGAAGAAAGAATCAGACATGTTGTTGAGAAATGACAGATCTGGAAGAAGAGATGATTATGAGTAGAGCTTATCTTAAATGAGAGTTTGCTTTTCTCTCGCATCTAATCCAGTGCTCTTCTCCAGTATTATTTCTCCCGATCCCCATAGTTCTTTTTCTTGTTCTGCTCTCTCCTCCCTCTTCTCTTTCTCTTTCTCTTCTTTTCCTTTCATCCTTCCTCCTCCTACCCCGTTTTCCACATGGCCTCCTCCATCTCCTGCCTTCTCCTCCTTCCTCCTGGCCGACCCTTCCTGATAATGACCTTTCTGCGGCAGAGGTCGTGGGATACCCTCAGGCAGCACTGGGAGAGAATAAGTGAGGAATTTAATTTGGACCGATGTTTTACCCCGAGGCAGTGGAATTCCTCTCTCTTCTATAGATCAGTGAAATATTGCCCGATCCCTTGAAGCGACAGGAGAGAGGTTTGACAGGGCGTTTTGTCTGTCTGTCAGTCACTTTTTACAAATACGTTTCTGTCTTTTGTCATCTCGGTCGATTTTGTTCTGTTGCCAATGATGTCGAGATTAATAGAGGTCCTGATGGATGATCATGGTTACACTCAGCGAGATTGAGGGGTTGTCAATGGCAAGGGCATTGGTTCAATAATGAGGTGTTACCAATAGCTTTCATAAGAGGTGCACTTTCACTTATAAGTGCACTATCAGTGAATTGTGGGCTGTGGGTTAAATTTGTAATGCAGTCCATTGAGATACTGCAGTGAAATAATATGACTGTCAGTTCGGATCATTTGTTACACAAAATTATCCATGAGTTAAACATATCTAGAAATGAAAATACAGAATATGAGTACAGAATATTAATAAATTCGACCAATGTCTCAGACTCACCGTGTTGCACCACCAAGAGAGTTGAAGAAATCCATCCGAGAAGAAGCAGAGACACAGTTTTCTCCAACAATAGTAGCCTCAGTACTACTACTAATAATTTACTACTAATAAAAGTACATGACTGGAGCTGTGCTGCTGAAGTGGCAACCACAGAAACAACACTGAGGTAAAATGATGCAGGAGCACATTTTACTGGTATCAGAGTTTCCTGAGTTATACTTGAACAAATATATCAATCCACAAATCTGAGAGCAACAACAGCTTTGACGTTTGATTATCCAAGCTGGGCCAATGAACATTGTTCATGATGATAGTTTGAACAACTTGCTGTAATAATCCTATCATAAGGCTTACTATTTACTCTAGTTTACAATAAGCTATATTTGGCTATTTTCAGCTACGTGATGAGATTAGAGTAGGCTGATAGTAGCAACCTGTAGCGTATGGTACAGGCTGTGATTGGATGTAGCCGGTAGTCACGGTGGCGAAGTTGTGCAAAACGGAAACCTGATGTTGCAGGGCAGCAGAGGCAGTGGTAACAACTTACAGTCTGAAAGTACTTTGTTGCATCACAACCACAAAACATGTTACATTTTGAGTACATTTTGAGTACAATAATGCCTCATGTGCATAAACTTCATAAACCTTCATAGTTTCTTACCGTGCATTGCTCAACTAAAATTAGCTTCAAACCTTTTCATGACATTAACTGACTGAAAACATACTATAAGCTTTCGTATAAGTTCAATAAGTAATACTTAAATAACCTTAAATAATAATAAAATATCTCATATGACCCTCAACAACACCACTAAATAAAAATCCATTCTCAGGTTTTATTCTGATACAAAAGCCAAATATTTGTCAATATAAAGTTCTTGTTCAAGCAGCTCTGTTGGCTCCATGCAAGCCATTTTAAACTGATGTAACCAAGCAATAATGTCTCTGCCACTCAAACAAATTTCAGTTTATCTGCACTAATATCTGTTACGCTGACAATGAACAACACTTCATAATTCTACTTCCTCAGTGTGTAACTGGCTTGATGGAATCAGACAGACAATATTAAAACATGGCTTTTATTACATTTACCACTGACAGTGATTGGAAGCAGGATTCATAATACATTGGTGTAAAAATAATAATGGAAACAAATAGAAAAAGAAGGCACCTCGCAACTGGAGGAGACATTTCCATCCTTCACTTGGCAACTCTCGCTGTGGCTTGTGGAGGTAATACATTGATGTCCAATCCCATTGCAACAATATATATATATATATATATGATTTTTTTTCAGTTGCTCATTGTACACTTACTTATACTTTGTAATTTTGCACAATTATTACCGAAATTGACAGGAAAAGAGGTACATGTGCCGGAATTACAGTAATTTAATAGTTAAAAAACTGTGAAGGCTGAATTATGTGTTAGGTGTTGCTGTATGTGAGGTAGCTCTATAGGTACATAGAGGGTCCAGCTATTGCTAATGTGCACCTCCTCAGAAATGTAACTTCAGTAAGAGCTGTGTGGGCTATGTGGAGACTAGTGTTTTCCCTCCTACCTGTTTCTGGTGCCAGCTGTCTTCATAAAAGTCATATACAACATAAAAAACTATTCAATAGCTATTGTATTCTGGTCCAGCGTCACAGACAGACATCATTCACAAGGCCTGACGCAGTCAAGTAAAATCTCATTAATGTCAATTACAAGTGGAAAAACACCACATTGCTCTCAGAAAGATACCACACACAATGGGCTTGAGAAAGAGAGAGGAGAGATGAAACTGAATGGGAGAAGCAGTGGGAGGGAATGAAGGAAAGACAAAGAGAATGAGAGAGAGAGAGCCTCTCTGTATAATGTGTAATTATCTATCCTATTAGCTCTGGTTGAGATAATTAGAGTGTTTGCTAAACATACATTTATCAAACTGAAGAGCAGCATCACCCCCTGCTCCGCAGAATGAAGCGAACGACAAAAATCAAGGAGGTTAAATTTTTACTGAGAATGAAGGGGGGCGGAGGCATGAAGGAATGGGCGAGAAAGAGGTACAGACAGAGAGAAAGAGAGGCTGACAACCGAGAGAGAAAAACATAATGGAGACAAAGAAAGAAAGATGGAAAGACGGAAATGGTGAGAAGAATTGAGACATTGCTGTCTGTGAGATTAAAATGATAAATAAATAAAAGCTATTTGAGTCAGACAAAGAGTATGACAGTTGCATGGAAGGTAATGCCATGGGCAAGATATTCTTGAAGTATCTGGAATAGGAAAATATGCAGCAGCCAGGGTTTGTCACTTATTGACTTTTTGTCTCTGTGTTTCATTGCATTTTTATGATATATCCATGGACAGTTAATGGCATGTCATGGTGCAGCCTCTATTTATGGGAGACATGGGAGTCGGGTGATGAAAGAATGGAACAAAAACAGGAAAATGGAGTTATAGATTTGATATGGATTTTACTGTCAGCTGTCAGGGTAATGATGATGATGTGAGTCCCTGTGAGAATTTGAGCGCGGTCACATGCATACTCTAGTGCACATGCGGAGAAAGTGACTCACTCAAAATGTGCCCATACACGCATAGATACACATATATTTATGCAACAATACCCAGACTGTACATGCAGTATACATATATGCATTCGTCCTTTTGCAATGCGCTTATGAATGCATACACATATATTGTATGCACCACATACACAGGAGACACACACATGCAAAATTAAGTGACCGAATGAGAAGAGGCGCTTAGTGACACTTCCACCCTGAGGCTTGAGACAGTAACACTCCCATCATGCTCTGCTCAATATTCTCCTGAACAATTCATAAACGTGATGGATAGAAAGATTTGAAGAAGGGAGGGGGAGCGGAGTAGTGGTGTTGTCATATCCAGTAGCTGCATTGACTAGTCTTTCTGACAAGAGCTTTTTACTCCCGTTTTCTTTCTTATTGTTTCTCTTTCACCCTGCCCACTCTCTTTCATTTGCTCTCAGCTATAAAGGAAAAAAAAGGAAATGACAAGCAATGATATTGATTTTGTGCACGTGTCAGTCAGTTCGCCTATGTGTAAACGTGGATGTGTGCCTCTCTGTCAGGTGATTTACCCATCTACCCGTCCTAGCTACCTATCTTTTTCTTCTGGAGTGTTATCTTGGCAACAGTCGTTTTATTCTCCATCACAACGATTGCAAAGTAAACAGTAGCAATCTAACTGGCCAGGTTATTGCTGGACGACCTTGCGTTTTTGTTTTTTTTGACAGAGCGGTGGCCTCATTGAAATGAATGAGGGGGCTACATTTTGTCATGTAGTTCTGGTGTCTGTCTGAACATGGCCTAAAGGTGTGTGTCGTGTCATTCACACTGCTGCTGTCTTTGTTCGCCCCAAACAGCCAATGTGCCAACTAGGGTTGCAAATTTTGTGCACTTTCCTTAATCGATAGTTGAACACGTTAACAATTGATTAATCATTAATAATTAATAAGATACAAAACGTACGTCTTTTTTAGAGCTGGGTATCGCCGCTGATTTCCTTCTTGGTCTTGATTCTTGATTCTAATCGATTTCTGATTCGATTCGATGCAATATCGATTCAGTTAGGGATATTTCAGTTACAATACCAATTTTGCTTGTATATGAAAGAGATTCCTCTAACCTGGTGCATTATTAAAAATATTAATGTTTACATTAAGAATTGACCCCAAAGCAGTTACATTAAAATACTTTTTATTTAACATGACCAACACACTACAGCAGTCAACACAATATAGTGCTACTCTACAGACTCTAGAGTCAGTGAGTATTGAGTGACCAGATAAAAATAGTACTATTCTCTCCTGAGCCAGCAGGGGGAGCCTTTACCTGCTCTGTCCTCTGCCTAAACTAAATAAAGGTTATTCAAACGTTCAGTATTGATCTGCTGGACTCAGCTGACTGCTGTCAGTGCCGCAGCTCCCTTTACATCAGTGACTCTGTGGTCTGATTTAAAATAACTCTCTGATCAGCTTCAGCTGAAATTATATTATTACAGAGACAATGTAATCACATTTATATTAGAGTCCTGTAGACGCCAGACAGACACGGACCCTCAATTGTAGTATGAATGGAACCACATGTCCACAGCTGTCCGAGGACTTGGAAAGTGTGTCCGAAGCTTTAACGAGTGGCCAGATCTCGTTGCTTGAAGAACCAAACTCTGGCGACGCAAGACTAACGGGGTTAAAGCTTCACGCATCCACAGGAAAAGGCATATTAAAAGATCGAGCTTGGGAATTTATGAATCGATATTGGATCATTCAAATGAAAATCAGTTTTGTCTTTTTTTCAGTTTAACGTTTATTTAAACAATTCTAGCAGCACATTAGTTATGTGAAACATTCATTCATGAAGCACAAACAATTTAACAATTGTCCGCCTGTCCTTATTCAACAAATGGCACAGCCAAACAAAACATTGTCAAATGGCCCACAATTACTGCCATTTCTAGACTAACAAGGCAGACCAAACCAAATCAAACCCATGTTTTAAATAAACATAAAGCGCTGTATAAAAGGAAAATAAAAAAATACTCCAAACCTCTCCACTATAAATGTAAACCCTACTGGCTATCGGTTAATACATTTTTAATTGGTTAAATTCTTAACTGTGATTAATCGATTAATGATTAATCATTAACATCCCTAGTCTCATGTACCCACACGGATCTCCGTGTCCCGGTGTCCACTGTACTATTTGGGAACAGCCTCTCAATCAGAGCCAGAGCAAGTGCCCTCCACCTGTCCCTTTTTTATGCAGATGTTTCTAGCCAAATAAAAAGGTACAGATCTGTGAGTTTACTTCACAGCAAAATCACGGCCAGGCTAAGGGCAGTTGATTCGGTGGTTGCCTAGCAACAATTTTAAAAAATGCAGCAAGCTGCTCGTTTTTTGAATTGTAGGCTTCAACAAAAAGGGCAGTGCGGTG